>CAAKHC010015362.1:38672-51380 GCA_901007825.1 Macroramphosus scolopax
TTAGTTGCGTGTTTCTTGTGCTTTTCTTGTGTAAGCCGACACTCGAGCAAGTAGCAGCCATTCAATGCGTGCGTGGGTTTAGAAGCAAATGAGCAATAAAACCATGAGTGATTGAGACACCGGGTCACACACAGCAATCTGCCCTGTGTGCTTCACATCTTTTTCAATATGGTAAATACCTTGTTTTACGATCTGTCATAGTATTTTCATCTCGTGATTACGACGCATTTTACTTGAGAGAGACGGGGTTTTTTTGTATTTTCATAAACTTGCAGTCCTGGTGGAAAACAATCAAGGCTTTATTATAGACGGTGATCAGAGCCTCGGCCGGATCCATTTTCACTGGGAATAGCCTGCCACAGGGCCCTGTAGGCCTTAAGCAAAACCTTAATTTCCTTGCAAATCTCATTCAACAATATTAGTTTTAAACCAGCAAAGCATTTTACGCTGTCTCCAGTGAGCAGCGGTGGCCAGAAGAATAGGAAATAAAGTCACAGGAGAGATTTAGCACTTGTGCCAAAAGAGTGAGATAACTGTATGAATTTGAAATTGTACATATTACAGAAAACTTTATTACAAAGCACTGGGCTATGAAATGTGTCGTGCCACTAATTGTGTTTTCTGTCCAATGTTTGTCTGTTTCTGAACCCTGGTCCTGTAGAGAAATGTTTATTTCCAACCTGAGTTTTTATGGCTGTAATAACTTGAATTCCAACCAGAAGCTCGATACAACCTTTTCTTAGATTTATTAACTTGTTATTTATTAGATTTTTGCTAAATGTATTGCTCATAGTTTTAATTGTTTAACATACTGTACATATGGAATATATTTTACATTCTAGCCAAACGTACCAAAATATCATTTGAAGAAAGGTATTTTTTAAATGTTGTGTAAGTTATTTAACTTCTGGTTCAGCCATTAATAGAAGGGAGTTTGGCCACATGTTAAAAAGGGAGGCATTGAGGAGTACTTTGTTCTTTTTAAGTGGAAAAGAACAACCTCTTTCTCTCTTTCTTTTATGTACTTAAAGAGCAACAATAGTTCCCGACGCGGATCTTTGAAGCTTCATTTTGGAACCTGGTGAAGTTTAGTTTTTGCTTCCATTGAGCTCAGAAGTGAGTGAAGGGGAAAACCCCAACATATTTCTTGAGAAGGGATATCTGTTGCATCACTTTTTGTGTCGTGACTGATGTTTTGAAGGGGAATAGAAAAAGGCCAAGACAGAAGGCAAATTGCTGTGTGGGATTAAAACAATAAACTCAGTGACTTACCTTACATTCTGCCTGAATGTAAACTGGAATAAAGGTCAAATCAAGTCAAAACTAGCTTTAACAGGCTGCCAATAGGCCCGTTTTACCGTATAACCTCTTATTAGTGTTTTGAATTATACATGCATGCATTCAGACGCTCTTTTCTACTTGCACACAAGACGAAATACTCACTAAAGTATAATAGTGTCAACTGAGACACAAATCGCAAAGTGCAGACGAGCTGGTTTCTAAGCACTGGGTGTGTTAGGAATATGTCTTTCTTGATGAATTCTGAGAGTAAATCTGAGGCTTTCCAGCCAGTGGCTTCAGTAGTTGACTTAACCAAGTCAAGGCCGGATGTGGCCGTTGCTGCACATTCATTGGATTTAGTGGTCATCTTAGGCTTTGATTGATCATAATTCACTAATCTGACTTTTAGGAGGGCTGATGTAACTTCCTTTTTCACCCTTGGCGATCATATTCACAGTTCACGTCCCCTTGCCAAGAACCTGTTTCTAGAGGAGTGGCGTTTTATCACTACAATCCACACATTTAGAGTTTACATGATATTCAGCCAGAAAGGCAAAGTGTCAAACAGATAGACGGCTGCTGCTGCAAAACATCAATCTGTGGGGTTATTCACACACCTGTTTTTTCTTCTTCTTCCCAGTAGAAGACAGTATATGAGAGCAGGCCAGAAGATCTTGGATGAGGTTTAGCAGGAAGGGGCCAGAAAGTGACTCAACAGCACGTTTTTGACACTGAGTAAATCAAAGGAGCACAAAGACTGTGCTCTGTGGCTCATAAGAACAGGTGCTTTCAACATTTATTTGAAAAACATCTTCATTAATCTTCGTTATTTATATTATTTTTACCTTTCTTTCAATTAGGAGTTGACATACACATCCATCAATACATAGACTACAGATAAATATTGCTGGATTAGACTGTGCGGATGTTGAAGATCCACTGGGATATTTTTGATGGTGACCCATGACAACTGGTACATAGAATAATATTGAGATGTTCAGCAGAAAAAAAGCTTGCTTGTGATGTGGAACTCCTCATTTTGCATGTAATTACACTAGCAAACATGATATGGTAACATGTGAACAGGTTTACATGTGTTTTCACTGGTGTACGTACCGTGATGTGCAGCAGTGTTAAGGCTGGATTTATGCCTGTACGCTATCAGCCGTAAGCAGCTGCATGTGTTTGGTGAATCACAAACAGGGTGTGTCTTCAATATTACTTTGTAAAATCTTTACCAGATGTTAATTGTCAGTTTAAATATTCAGTTTTCCTGTGAACCTGTTTAATGGATCTGAGTTGACATGGAGGTAAATTTTTTTATGGCAGGGGATTGATCTCAGGAGTATTGGTCTCGGTTCAAGTTCTCTTTGAACACGTGTTGGTGGGCGTTGGTGGCCAGCACCGCTGTAGAACAACGTAGCATGATGTTATATCGATTATGGCGATAAACATTAGACATTAGTAAGATTGAACAGAGATTTCTAGAATGGTGTATGCCTCGGCTACTTAAAGGTGTTGCTGCAGCACCCTCAACGCCCTTGCAGCCTATGACAGAAGCCTCATAGCTGATCAGAGAGGGCCCAGTTTTCTCCAGGGGTGCTATAGCCCCTGTTAATCTCTATTAATGTCCTGCACATGAACTTTATACAAAACCATAAAACTCCTTATTTTACCCATACATCCATTGTCGATAAATTGTATCAAATTTCAGAGCCATCACTTGTTGGCAGTCCTGCATTTCTCTGGTGTCCTGCCTTCTTTCGCAGCCCCCACACAAATTTGGCCAGTCAAACAGGACTGGCTGGCTGATTTCCAAACCTCACAGTATTTTTGACCTACTTTTAAGGTTAGTTTTAAGTAAATTATAATTCCCTTACTTTTACGTGAGGGGGTTACGGTGGGACAGTGGCTAACACTGTCACCTCACAGCGAGAGAGTCCTGGGTTTCCTCCGGGTGCTCCGGTTTCCTCCCACACTCCAAAAGCATGCAGTTGGGTTAATTGAATACTCTTAATTGTGCAGAAGTGTGAAAGTGAGCGTGAGCGGTTTTCTGTTTTTGTGTGTCAGCCCTGTGCTTGACTGGCAACCAGGATAGAGTGTACCATGGATGGATGGATGGATGGATGGATGGATGGATGGATGGATGGATGGATGGATGGATGGATGGATTGATGGTTTCCAGCAGGTTATGTCCCTGGAACTCCAGAGATGAACTAAGGGAACAATAACCGGCATCCTAGCATAGTAACCGGGTGTATTCAGGTAGGTGTACTGGATACCGAGTGCAGTGCATATCAATGTCAACCTGATTGTTGGAAGAGTGAAAGGAGCTGAGGCGCCAGGCCCTCACTGGCTTTGATTTGGACCACATTAGGTGTTTGTCTCGGGCTTGTAGTCAGGGAAGCAGGCAACGTATGTCTTTTCTGGGCAGAAGACCGAAGGTAGATGATTCAAAGCAGATAGGATTTTGCCGGTGGGCAGGGTGCGAGAAGCTGCTTCAATCATCTGCCTAAGTATTTCCCATGTCAATCTTCACATCTGCCCTGATGTTTTTTTTCCAAAACATCCTAATACCTAAGTGATGATGATATAAAGCATGAAAGTGTTTGTCAGATAGTCGTCCTTGACCCAAGTAAAGGTTACTGGTTCCAAAAAATGAATCTAAACTTAGCACAGCGATCTATTAACAGCTGGCTGAGCATTGTAATGTCTTTCAAAGAGGTCATATATAGTTTCCCAAATGTTTTCATGTTTATCTTTTGACTACTGATGTCTATTGATTAAATAAGAGGTATTGGCTGTCAAAGCGCATGTCAAATGAAAAACGTAGGCAGTTTCTTTGTGACAATGCCATTTATATTTGGGTGTTTCTGACGCCAAGCAAACCCACGTCCTCTTACCTCTAACAGATATGGCTTCATGCCATTTATGCATTTGCTTAAAATTCAGTCCCTGTTTATCACCATTTATATTGAACCTTATGAGTCGATGTGAGTTGTCCTGAATCTCTGTGCACAGAAGAGCACTTTAGCTCTGTGTAAGTGCTCTGCTATTGGATTTTTCAGGGAGCAAATGGGAACAGTGACAGATTCACTGTGACAGAGAGCTGAGATCCATCGAGGCCGTTTCCAGCGTTGCACTGGATGCAGACACGGTTGTAAATTCTCTGCTGCTGTAGCTCCCATTTTTACCTTGAAGTCAAGTTTGTTGTTTAGAAGTTCGTTGAGACACCTTATGAAAATGTATTTATTTCTATTTCTAAGTCTATTATCAGGAGTAGTGTCTAGGATCCAGTGACATCTAGTGGTCAGGTTACAGAAAGCAACCCTTCCCTCAAGGAGAACACACTCAGGCTAATTCACTGATGATCCTACGTTTCTTATGTTTTTGGTTCTTAAACTTTTTCAACACACATTTTCTAGCCAGCAGCAGCAATCTCAAAAAAAAAAGGAAACTTCGTTGATCCCCATAAGAACATAATTTGTTAGCCAACAGTTGCTCGAACACAGTTTAGGAAAAAGGAAGTAATTGTCCATTGTTACGTGATTGAAGTCCCCGGGGATCGTGAAGAGAATGCTAGCGTGCCGAGTCCCACGGTGGATCATGTCACACATGGTTACTGGTAAACAACCCGTGAATATTCATCTGGTCTGGACAATATAAGAGGAGCAGGGACCGACCTCCATGTAGATACACTGTACAAAATGATGAAGATTTGTACTCAGTGTAAACTCATGCTCTGTCCACAAGATGACAAGCAAACAACTTTTTAAATGCTTTTCTTTTGGAGATGGGATCATATACGAGGATAAATCTCATCTCCATCAGCCCTCGTCGCTGTGTTCCTCCTCTGCATCCTTTGTGTGTCCTCGTAATTGTCAGTTGCTGTGGTCGCCATAATTGCTCGCCTTCGTCAGCGATCAGATGGTTCCTGATGTTTACAAATAAGACTGTGGAGATTCTGAGAAAAATACATGCAGCAAGAAATGCAGTTGTATGAAAAAAAAGAAATAAATGAACCAGCAGGAGCAAACTGAAACACGAAGGTGTTTGTTTGTCCTTTCTGGGCTCCTGTAGATGACACATTGTTGGCCCTGTAGAGGACCTGCTCCTTGTGTACATATAAATGGCAGCTAATGAAAAATATTATGTTTTAGTGTCAGGTGATTATGCAGTAATGAAAAACATAGCTATGAATATAATATTCCAGTTCTTTAAATACCGCACACTGCCCCTTTAAGTTAAAGAGATGCAGCTTTTTTCCAAGAACAAGTTGTGTTTTGACAGTTTCTGTTAAGCGACATCAGTCATTTCTGAAGTCATGGCCAGAATTGAAAACGATGGTTGCGTGCATAATATACAACTTGTCTTTTATATCCAATTGCTGGTGGAGGGATTGAGGGTCACATTAATTCAGATTGATTTAAGGTTTCTTACTTCGGGCTAAGGACAAATGCCGCAGTGGGTGATTAAGTCCAGGCCCTACACTTGAACGCTTCTGGGAACACATTTTCCGAGAGCAAGGGCGCCGGCAATCCTGTGTATTTTCCACCGTGATCTCTGCTTGGCAGAAGCCTAAATAATAAAGCTCTTCTTATTAAGCTGCTCGGGGTTCCCTGTGTACAAACACAAACCATGTCCCCCCCTTGCTTCTACTGTTTTAACACGACCCCCCACTATGGGGGTTCACCTCACACCCTGCTAAGCCTGTCGTGCTCCGTCTCTTCAGGACTCATACTGGGGTCAAGTCGGTTACATAATGAGGTAATTTTACTGGGATCAAGAGCACAATGAAGATGAATAGCTAAGAACTGACAAACGTCCCAACCCAGGCTTGAGAAAAGAAGTTATGGACTAACCTTTAAAAGTTTAAGTAAACACAAGGTATCAGAAAAAAAGCATGCAAATAGTGGAGGTCCTTTAGGCAGTTAGAAGTGTGCAGCACTCTGTATCCACACATATACGTCTTTCTGCAAGTGATTATTCAACATGTGTTTTTAAATCGAATCACGCAGTGCTGCAGGGTATGAGTCCGGCAGAATCACGGAAATGTAGGAAGCGTAGATGAAACATTCATTCATGCGATTCATGCGTGGATGTGTGTTTATTTAACTACTATGCAGGTTAATCTGGGTCCTCAAAGGCGGGCGCTGTGCGTCGGTGCCAAGGCTCACAAACCATGTGTGCTGTGATCAGCCTTCCAGCTTTGAAACCCGAGGTCGCCAGAGCAACCTCATCCGAGAGCAGCCCAGGCCCGTCTCAGAACAGACATTTATAGGTAAATCAAATTTCTTTTTTCTTATACTATAGCACGATTACTTTGCTTGTCATTGTGTGTGAAGTACAGAAGGAAAATGCGCCGTATGTCCTGCTGTTGCTTATTTCAATGTGTCACTGACAGCATCTGGTAGCACCTTTACCTCCACATGCCCACAGAACATAAACCATTTGATGGAGATCCCGTCTCTGAAGGGCTTTGTAGTCGGAACACTGCGGCGCCGAGAGCCAAAACAGTAGCTCGGTACCTCAGGAAAATTAAGTGATTTTTCCATTTTTACCAGCTGAGACATTTTTCCCATGAACAATAAAGTGAAAACAACTCATAAGCCTTCGAGGCACAGTGGAAGAAATTAGACCCCAACTGCAGTAGCTAATCAACACAGCCACAACACACAATATGACGCCTCATTGTGTGACTCAAACACTGCTGGGTCTTACACTGCAAGTGTGGTTAACCACATGAAAACCCACTCTGAGATAAAGTTATTGAAATTTTAGATTATAAAGAGGAGAGACGTTTAATACGGCGGTTTGAAGGTTGCGGGCTGTAATGGAAAAATGTTACGAATGTCCAACTGGACCAAAGATCGTCTTTATGAGAGCGGTATGTGATATAACAATCTCAGCAGAGGAGAAATATGTCTTCTTCCTTATTATGCAGCATTTGTACAAGTCGAGACAGCCACTAGTTTTACGTTTATACAGGCTACAGTACTTATAGTGCGTTCATGAACAGATGAAGGGTCAAAGATCAAACCTGAGATTGGAGAATCCACTGAGATTCAAGAAGCATGTTTGACTCGAGCAGATTCTTACGGGGGCGACCGCGCTGCCTGTTTGTTGTTGTCATGTTGATGACTCCACTCCGACTCCCTGCTGCCTGACCACACGGTCATTAACAAATAGCAAGAATAGCAAACACATCCAACTTCGTTTCTGTCTGTTTTGTGTGTTCAGAGCAGAAAACCAAAACACATTCTCCGTGTTTAGTATTTCAAGCAGTCATTATCCAACGACTGCGAGAGGCCACACACAAACACACGGGAAAAAAACGGCGACTTTATCTTCTCTGCGGAGTGAAGAAGCGCAGTACCAAGCACAGCTCCTCTGGTGCAGAGCCAGGGTGTAATACCGAGAATCAGCTTAGAGTTCGACTTCATAGCGGCACCTCCCTCCTCTGCAGTCCATCTGCGAGTGAGTTGTGCTCCTCCAGAATGTGCATGGATGAGGTGCTTGTTCAGCAACCTCTCCAAAATACACCGAGCAGCAGTATTTGCCTGTGACAGAGTCTCTACCACACTTACTAGTATTACACACTCAGGCTTAGTAATACTTCCATCTCCGTTCCTTCTTCGCAGTCATCTAACGGCACCCCTGCTTGTTTTCATATCTTCCTTGACAGCTAGACTTTCCGACTTTTTAGCACTTCAGCTTCTGGTTTTCTCATCTCTATGAAGTCATCAGACCTTATCTAGGTCTCTATTTCCCGCTCATTTCTTTTGCGGGGGAGTGCACACCAGTCTCTCCTTGCTACTGTGTGATGTATGTTGTTATGTCTCGAATATCCCTCCAATTCCTTCTGTATGAGCCTGATGGATTCCCGCACTCCTTCACCAACTGCCGGTGTTGTTGGCCAGTTATTCGGATATTTCTACCGAACTTGTGTGAAGGCCTTCGACATGGATCCTGAATTTCATCAGCGTACAAACTGATCTGATTTTCCTCCAACTTCACAAAGACCAACCTCATATATATAATTTAAACTGTGTATTTTAGGTTTTGGGTTTGTGGGTTGAGGAAGGATCATGATGCGGATAGTTGATTATCTCTGTGAAGCGCCAGCAGGCCGATAGGATCTGCCACGCTCAGCATTGCAGAATAAATCATAATGTCATGATTAGTCACAAAGGAGTAGTCAGTATTTTTTTTGCTTACAGCCCATGAGAGAAGTGCTGTGGTAATACTGGTGATCTGTCACATTATCATTCCCACAAGGTCATATTCATGCACTTCCAGGGGTGGGAGATATGATGACTTATGCCTTGAAAAGATGTTGTAATGCCGCACCATTTATACCGTTTATTTTCAGTTGGCTATCCTTTAAAGGAATAGTGAAGCATTAGGGGGAAGTTCAGCATCTGTTATAGAGTTAGACAAGAAGGTCAAAACAACCCTCGCTGAGTTGCAAGTATATTCAGGGCAGTTAATCTGGCTTTTTTTTGAAAAGCTCAAATATAAACACACCGGTACATTCAAAATATGTTTTGCTGAAGCAAAGAAAATCCCCTAACTTCCCTCACACCTACAAATAATTGCATCTACATTAAGAGATATTTGTATGTGTATGAAAATATAAAAAGCCAAACAAGTGACATCAGGAAAGCAAAGGCTCCTGGTAAAGACTGAGCGACCGGAACCTCGCAGTAAGTTCTTCCAAGCAGCCCTTAAATGTCACATGCATACAAGGGGCCTTATTCAAACATGCATCTCTACATGTGGGTGGGCAGGCCATCACGAGTTACACCAGCGAGGTCACACCCTGCTTCGTCCTCGTCCCTTCAAGGCCTTCTTGTCTCACATGTTCCACATAAATAACTCGCACATTATAAACATTATTAACAACAAAAAAAGAAAATCTTTTCTATTCCTATGCAAGTTTACAATCACAAAAGGGGCAGTGCAAATAATTTCTGTAAAACAATGCCGAAATCTAAGCTGGATTTTGACTTCATGGACACTAAAAAAAAAAAAAAAGCACTTAAAGTAGCATTTCAGTAGATTTATGTGCTGCTGAAACTGTAGTAACAACAAAAACCCACAATAGATACTTAAAAAAACAATCCCTGCCAAGAATAAGTCATTTGCTAACTAGAGAACAATGAGATCATCCGAGAATCAGTCAAATGGGACCTGTTCACTCAGTACTGGCCTGAAGTCAGCATGATCTCATAACAGAGCAACTTTATCTCACAATGCCAGTGAGAAGTTTACGGGGTCATTTATTGAGACTTTACAGATGTGTTCTTCTGCTTCATTCAACCTTCTATGTGACAAACTCTTTCACAATGGATTGAATGACATGAAGTAAATCGGACTGTACAGTTTGTCCCCAGCGCCCCTGGCTTGGAGCGTTCAGGCCTTCTGGTTGGTCTGATGGGACTATGTCTTTTGTGTGTTAGTGTCGCCACCATGTGGCCAAAAGGGTCACTTGCATCTTAAACTGCATTTGCATCTCGCTGCTTATTCTACTAAATGAAGGGATCAGGACGTATAATTAAAACCCTACACCATCTGATTTTAAAAGTAATTCATGTACTTATCTTAAAAGATGCCTGACACAAAAAACAAGCAGAGTAATAGTTAGTAGACAAACGATAAAAAAAACATCAATGCTTTATAAAACGTGTTTATTTACCATCAATTCACAACTCGTTTTAAAATTGACTTAATTACCTAAATTCTGTTTATGGCATCATTTTTGAACATTTGTGGCTTTTAACATGAAGTCTTTCAAGTCATAAGGATCAAGTCCAAGTCAAGTCACGAGTCGTCGGCGTTGAAGTCCGAGCGAAGCTGCAAGTCTCACGATTTTGTCGAGACGAGTCTCAGATCGTCCTTGTTCTGTGAGGAAAATACAGTCAAATGCGTTAAGAAGTTTTGCTGCAATTTTAAAATAAATGTAAAATGACACACGGAAGCAAATACAGTAAATAAAAGTAAGTAAACATGAACGGTGTTACAAACAATATCACACAACAACATGTCAACATCAGTGTGTATCCTGTTCTTCCCTTACAGCCGACTGCCACAGATTAGAAATCATTTAATAAGCTTTGCAGATTATTTTTCATTTAAAAGACAAAGTCAGTGTATCTATCCCTGCGGGAACAGTTATTTACTGTACATAATCAACTTCTTACTTCAGTACAGTCATAAACAATTCACAGATTTAGCATCGCATGTCCACTTAAAAGTACAAAAAAGTATCTGACACGGCACAATTATCTCTAGGCTTTGTAAGAATATAAATAATTAATAAAAAATTGTACATCTAACTCTTCTCAGAAGGGAAAAAATCCCTGATTGTGTTGTTCTATCTTAGTATGTTACATTGTAACAAGCAGATTGTGATCACTTTCAAAGCTTTTCATATTAGTGTGCGTGCGTGTGTGTGCGTGTGTGTGTGTGTGTGTGTGCATCTAAAACTTGGCTTCTCTGATGACAGCAGGTGCAGACACACTCTCGTCCTGGCACTCAGACGGTTCCTAATAAGCAAAAACAAGTTAATCATCATTGGTGAGTCTTTGGTCTGTGCGGCGTCTAAACATCACAAACCCACTTCGTGTCGGCGTGCTGCTGTACATCCACACACACACACATCGAATAAAACATGACGGATAATATCTCAGTCTTATTTATATAACCTTACTTGTACAAATCAGAATGATCTATTAAAATACAACGTACATGATGGAAATCAAATGTTGCAGCGATGCACTTATTAAACTTAAATAAGGTAACAATGAATTACAATATAACATTTCATATTATTGACATACAGTATAAAGATACTAGTACAAAACCTATATATTATATAGTATTTACAATTACACGGCCTTTGAAAATCGTGCACATGTGCTGTGATTGGTGTTATCAGTTTCAGAGGGAATCACATTGAATGACATGATTCTGACATGTTGATCTAAAGAGACAGAACAGCAGGTTTAAGGGTGTGAAGCAGGTGTGGGGGGGATTTACGACAGTGTGTGCTGATTGCTGGTGCTCCTACCTTCGTGCATCTGAGTGATGAGCTAAGATTTGAGGAGATTTATTTGTTTTTGGAAGTGCAGGGGTTTGATTGATCAGGCGTGAGAAGGAGGAGTCTGCGGCTCGGACATTAAGGCCGTGGCTCCGTAGTCTTGTCCCGACGTCTGCCGCTCCGCCTAAAACAACAGCTGGTGATCACTTTGATTTCATTCATAGAGGTGTGGGTCTCCGGTCTGAGACGAGGTCGAGAGACAAGATCGTATATCATCTATTGATCATGATTGTTTTAGTGAAATGCGTTTCTATATTCCAAATATTAGGGCCAAGTTTCAAATGAATCTAAAACTCGGCTGCTCATGACAGGACCTTCATCTCAGAGCTCAGAGAACCACACAGGCATCAACATCGACTCTTCTGCTCTTCTCATTGTGTCCACAGTCCACCTCTTTAGGGCCTTACTTCATCTGCTTTGTGTCACAATAAAGCAGTTATTGCTTTTAGCTGACGTAAATTGTCCTGTTGTGACCTTTTTAACCCTTTTTTGGGTCATTTCTCTGAACAAATCATCAACACAAAGCAAAGCCACTGAAGGTTCGACCCTCAATGACACATCAATAGACATGAATTAGGACAGTACAGGTTCAGAAAAGAGGAAAACATCACATTAATGAAGCACTTACCATTGGTATTATGCAGAATTCAATAACTCCTAACAGATTGGTTAGTTACGACAGTTTTTAATTATATTAATTCATGAATTTCATGAATGCATGTTCTTTTTTACAACATGCAGACACGGGGAGAATATGACAGACCTGCATAAGAGGCAGTGGAGAACTTCTTTTAGAGAAAGTTTTTACTGTCATTCAGGTAAATGGACCCCAAACCTCCATGCAAACATACAACCATCACAGTCTTCCTTGTTCTGTAAATCACCAACAACACATGACAGTTCACTTCCGACACTTACTTCTGCTTTGGCCAACAGGTTCGCTTTTTGTCTTCTCAGATCAGACTTGATTAAGCCTGCAGGAAAGTAAAGAAACAGAACAACAGAAGCCTGATTGAGATAATAACATGCAACTCTTTTATTATTACAGAAACATAAGATTAATTTTAAACAAGAAACCTGACAATGTTTTCTGCTTTTGATTTGATCAAGTGTGGCTGACAGGATGTAATGCAGGTGACGATCCAGTAGATGGCTCCTGACCACAGACACAGACAGTCATAGCAGGCTAATGTCTAACTCTCAGCTGACAACAACTCATCCTGTTCCTTCAAATTGCACAATTATGAAAACATCTGCAATGCGAACTAATGAGTAACTTAAATTTACACTGAAGATCAATGTGTTTGTTTGTGTAAGGGGGGGGG
>CAAKHC010015362.1:51455-62075 GCA_901007825.1 Macroramphosus scolopax
CTAAATGTTGGGTAACGATACAAATACAGTTGGTCAATCTGATGACCTTTGTTAGCAGAAATGTCTCATCTAAAAGTACTCCCGAGTGTTTTCTAGTGTGTTAAAGGTTTACCGCTTCAGTGGCTAATGGATATTTAAAAAGTTATATATTGCTCATAAAAGCCTCAATGTATCTTCTCAAAGAGGTGTTTTAAGGTCAATGAATCATCCAGTTGCGACAACACGATGAAACCAAATGTATCATTACGTTAGAAATGTCTTATCAGCTTAATATTCAACCCTGAAAGACTCATTTCAGTTACACAGTTACCATCATCCGCATGGCTGAACTCATAACACAGTTAAATTTGTTGTGCATTGCTGTATAAAAAAATAAAATCTGTAGCTCGTTATGACTCACATCAGAGGGATCTTACCGGTCAGTATTGTTCCAATTAGAAGAAAGACGCAGAGGAAGATGTTTCCTGCCAGTGTGCCGAACCTGTCGATGATCTTCCCCTGGCAGATGGTGAATATGATGCCAAACACCTGCGCGTGCACGACATGCAACAGTTAGGGTATGAGGCTGCTGTTGGCACACACACAATCACCTGCAGCCACAACACAAAAGCTGCTTCTCAAACCGCTCGAAGCACCCGAACGCCTCTCTGGAATAACTCGGCTAAAAGCTGCCTGATGGTGACAGACACAGAGGATTGACGCTCTCGCAAGTAGATGTGTGATGCAGACAGGGTGATCGCAGGTGTTGATTAGTCAAATTGATCAAGAGCAAGTGATGTCATGCTATAAATTCCTGCTCCCAAATATGGGCGACTTGACTCAATACAGAAAAGATTACCTGTCAACTCAGTATTTTATCAGCATTTTAGAGAACAGACATATTGTGTATGTGTCTTTGAGGTGAAATATGTAAAACCACCAGGTTGATTTCCATGAAACCTGGTGGAGGGGTGGAGCCTGGGCACACATACGTCCTTATACATTGACTTTGTAAGAGGTATGCACTATAGACGATTGAGCTTTACCTGCGCCGAACAGTTGAGGAGCCCGGAGGAAGTTCCCTCTGACTCCGGGTACGTCAGCTCCACTGCGAACTCAAACCCAAGGGGCAGGTAGCCTGTCATGAAGAATCTGGACGGGAGCACAGACATAACAAAACATTGCACCGACTGAATATCAGCGGTGTCTAAGGATTTTAAGACGCCGCTAAAGGGAGAACCTGAGGATTAACGGTACTGCAGCGTCCTCTCTTGCACTCCGATAGCAACCTTGAACGCTCTGTTTAGTCTCATTCTTCAAAATATTTACAGAAATGTGTCTGGACTTGTGAGCGGATTATCCCCGAATTCCACACGACCGTAGCAATCGTCCGTCCGTATGTTTCTCTTTCACCATAAACTGTGGAAGGTGCCTTTACCTCACTTTCAGCTTGTCCGGGTTCAAACACCAGATCAGCGTGTACAAATCTGTACCTTATTGTAACAGAGTTGACAGCTAAATAAACACAACTGTAACTTATTGTTGCGGATGTCAACAGAAATATTAAACTTGAGGTTGCTTGATGTCCATCACTGATCCAAAGCTACTTTTACTAACAGACAAGACCTGACCTCAAATACAGGGAGATAACTCAGATTATTTCTGTCTATTTAGCCAGCAAAGAGAGAATGACAGAATACCCCAGAGATCCAGCTGTGATGAACAGCACCCAGAGGTGTCCGAGACTGAGCGTAGCAGCGTAGACGACCATCCCCACCAGGGACATGAAGTAGACAGCGAGGGTGGTCTGCCTGGGAAACACACAACAATCCCAAAGCTTTAAAGGCAATAATCAATATGTCAATCAAAGCTTTCGTCACTGGTTCCAGTTTGTGGGGCCCTTTGGTTTTAATGTAAATACGGGGTCTCACCTGGTGAAACAATAAAATATGTAAATAAGTAAAGTATCTGGTTTATAGAAGCCAGGAGGGACTGAAAGCATGTTTGTGACAAACACGCCCGCATTCCAACACTGGCAGGACAAAACTAGGACAGAGGGGGGGTTGACATCACACAGCAGGAAGCCAGGAAGAAGATCAGAGGTCCCAAAGATCAGAGGTACAACAAGAAGCTGCAGCTGGATAAACACAAGCCTCGACAACAAACACCGAACAAGATCTGAGGCGAGATGAGCGGGAAAAAAACTTGTGTTAGCTTGTGTAGCTGCCTTACTTGTACGTTTTGGTTTTGTCCAACCAAATCCCACAGATCAGGGAACCCACCATCCCCGCGATGACGATGGTGAGGCCGATCCTCCCGGCATTCACCTCTTCCCCCTGAGAGGTCCGGTGAGGAGGGAAACAGGTTAGTGACCTCACGGCCAAAGAGAGTTCATTGTCAAACTGTTGTTTGTGGTGAATTTGAGTTTTTGAGAGCAGCTTTACATTAAACCTCAAACCTTCCTCATCGTAAATAGACGGAGAAATTTACTGCTGCGGTTGTAAAGATTATCTTTGACCTCTGAACAGTTAATTCATGCTGCTAACTTCCCCTGATAAATACATCCTGCACAAACCATTTTAATACCGTTGCACACATCAGTCCTGCACTGTAAATCATTACATGTCTGTTATTTTCATTTACGTGTACTTCCCTTATCCGTGGGAAGCAGAAGACGTGGTGGGCAGGACTTACGGGGTAATGCTCGATGATCATGCGATTCAGCAAAGTGCCGACGGCGTAGAAACAGCCGACGTTCAGACCTGCGAGTTAGGAAACTCCGTCAGAGACAATCTTCACATCACAAACCACAGGAGGAGAATACGTTTAGCAGGAAACGAGAGCGGCGAGCCGACGTCCTCGGGTGAATCGTGAAATGTAACAGTCGAGTTGTCCTCAATGAGCCTCAACGTGCTGCTTTCCAAAACAGAGCAGCGTCCCGAGGCGAGAGATTCTATAAAAGGACGAGTGCACGGAACCTTGAACAAAAGGTTTTAGGCTAAGTCAGCACCTCCGACTTTAACTGCACAGATAGAATATGCAGCTTCATAACAGTAATTATAAGGAGAATAAATCCAATAAGGGAGTGAAATGCAAAAATAAAACATTTAGAACACAGAAGTTTTTGTCTCAATACGTCTTTGTGTGTCTTTTCCCTTATTTGGCCATTTTATCAAACATCTTCCTTGCTGTCACTTGAGCTGTTAAACCTGCAGCACCGATTCTTCTCTCCACAGTTACTCTGTCAAACTAACACCAGCTGACTTCAGATGTCGTCCTAAAAACGTTTGACCACCGGCAGATCCTATTTTTAAAATCACTTGCAAGTACGAATGTGTAGTTGGAACCGCCGGTTGAACTGGACTGAGCAACAAACAGGAACAGGTGGGGCTGCAGGAAAGGGTGAAGATCACAGGTGAAGCCTGGTTATTTGTTTGGTGTCCCGGGGACGTGCGGAGACATGTGTGCAAACGTTCTAATAATAGTCACGGGGACGGAGTCACGTGAAACAACAGCGGACGCTCAGGGTTGAAGGTTCCGCTCACAGCATGTTTTTGACCTCCCGACTAACTTTGACAGCCAGCAGAGGAAACAGTTCTACATGCCGACGCGTTATCGGTTGATACAAATCTTTTATCTTCGTATCACAGGGATCGAATGCATTTCTTAAATGCTGACAGACTGTAAACAAACTTTGACCCCGCCCCCCTCCCTTCGATGGACGCTCTTATCTCCATCTGATAACAAGTGTGCCGCTCTACGATCTTCGATGATAAGATAAACCTTGTAAAATGTGTTTTCTCGGAAACCGGTCGGTGGATTATCTGCGAAGAGGAGCGGATATTATCGAGGAGGATCGCTGACTGGTTGTGATGCAGGCAAAGAACAAATCAAGTCATGAATCAGAACTATTGAAGAAGTTAATTTTTCATTAAAACTATCTAAAGAAGACTTTAAGATAAGATAAGATAAATCTTTATGCCTTAAGATAACAGCAGTGACATCACATGTAATAGTAGATTACACACAATACAGCACACACGGTATAGCGGTTGACTTTGAGTTGGGTTTCCTGGGGATGACGTACCGTACGTGACGATGAGGAGGATGAAGGGCTTGTTGCGGAGAAGCCTGAAGATGGAGGCGATGTAGGAGTACTGCTCCGGCGGGATGCTGCGAGCTGTGGCCTGGGCCTGAGTCGGAGGGAGTTTGGGACGCTCCTGGAAGACTGAGACACGAGAGGAGACGGACATAATCACCAAAAATACTTAAGCATACTTAAAAACACTGTAAGAAAGCCTGAGGAGGGGGCGGGGCTGTTCAGGCCCAGCGGGACAAGTCCCAACACATATACAGTCCTACTCCTACGTAATCATACATACTCTTCCAATCAGTTTTTCTTTTGTTCCAGAAGCTGGAGGCTTCCCTCCGTTTCTCCTGAGCACGTGGCTTCAGGCCTCATGAAGAAAAGCACGTCTGTCTTTGTGTTTCTTGGAGCCGAGCCAACAATCCTCCCTTGGTCAATTCCACCTTTCTGTACACGGTACAGCAGCTGTACTCCGTGTTACAGCTGCGGATCGACCAGTGGACGTCCGGTGATCTAAACAACAACCTGATCTCAGCTTTATTTCATAAGGAAATGTAACGTCCTATTCAAATAGCCACTGGAGGGCTTTTTGTAAAACGGTTGGCACCTGCTGAATTAACGCCGCTGTTCAATCCTCTCGTTCACTCGACCGGATCGGCGGCAGCTTATCGGTCGATCTCGGCTCGCCAATTCTTTTAGGAGACAAAACTTCACCTCTTTTATGCAAATCGCCGAGTCCTGGGAGTTTGTCTGCCCTGTTGACTCACACGCCTGTTGCAGCGCCACAGATGGTACCCAGCAGGACAACCCTCACACATGGCATCTTGCATGTGTGTGTGTGTGTGTAGATGTGTCATACCATGAAACTGCTGTGGCCAACTGGTGCGAGTTCTCTAGCGAGGAGAAAGCAGGAGCGACAAAAAAGGTTTGTCTCCAGGGCGATTTACATATCTGCCGCGGCTAAGGAGGCAGGACGGGTCGTCTCGCAATCAGAAGGTTCCTGGTTCGAACCCCTCCAGACTATTAGGATATTACCCTCCAGTTACGTGCATTGTTTCTACATCCATTGTATCTGCTTGCACCAAGTCGCTGCTAGCTTTAGCTGCTAGCTGTAGCTGCTAGCTGTAGCTGCTAGCTGTAGCTGCTAGCTGTAGCTGCTAGCTGTAGCTGCTAGCTGTAGCTTATCATCACGCATACAGAAATATAAACTACAAACATCCAAAATAAATTAAATGCCAAAACCTTGTCCAAATAGCGAAATGAGCTGAGTGAGCTGACGTCTGCATTTCAAGATTTACTCTACACAACAGGATCTACAGTCAATGCCTACCAACAGTTTAATCAGTCCGGTTGTGCCTCTACTATGGAATGCATCCACAAGCATCCTTTTGTGTTCCTGAATGCTCGTTGCTTACAAACGCCCCCAGTGTGCCGCCGCCACTACAGGACAGTTGTGACTTGTTCCTCTCGGTCCGTTACCCGGCCCGGCGTTCAACCAAGTGGAATATTACACATGCAAAATAGGGTGCCCGCTGACTAGAACCTGCAGCTTCTTTCTAACGGACGCAGCTTGTTATTATCCGCAATGCAAAAGACAACGTTGATGTGAGTCCTGCATGTGAGGGGCCACTCGTTCATAATCGGATATAGGAAAGAGAAATGCAAAGGTAGTGGGTTGAACAGCAGACTGCTACTAAGCAGTTTGACTATGAACTCATATCCTGTCCGTCCTGTCATTCAGTCCCACTTCCTTCTACCAGAAAAATCTTACGTCCTGTTGTGACCTAAGATTCTCCACATGCACCGAATCTTTAAATAACATTCACATAACTAAATAAATCCTTTCACTTTATTATTCCGAAAGCACTCTCCTGCTCTTGTGACTCCTTCCACAATGGTGTCCTTTGTGTCCACCTCCCTTCAGGGAAGCTCTAGTGCTGCTCGAAAAGACGCGGGTCAGCATTTTTGTCTTGTCCGCTCTGAATGCTGCTTCTTGTCAGACCGCCGGGAAGGAAAAACCGCCGTCGAGCACATCCTCAGCTGAATGAGGAAATCTGAGCGAACGAGCTCTCGACAGCACACGTTGAAAAATCTGAGGACAATTGCGTAAGACTGAGTCCGTGGAAACATCGAGGCCTTTGGTTTCTTCCTTCCAGTTTCAATGAACACTTCATTTCTTTATCTGTTCATGTAAATCTACGCATAAAACGAACCCTTATGGCATCGAGCCTTTCAAAGAGTTTTAGTCTCAAAGAATAATCGGCAGACTTTAATCGGATGATTTGTAACGGTGCTCAGCAGCCTGCCCTGAGCCGTCATGTCGTGTACTCTCACTCAGTTCCTTAAGAGGTGACAGTGAGTCACTGTAGTGTGAAGGGAGCTGCAGAGGTAGCAAAGGGCTGCGCATTCACTCATGAAGTTAACTATCTCTTTGCCCTGCAGCAACAATACACGAGTTCTGGAGCGAGCAGCCGTCCAGACCAGCCGCCAGATGCAGGAAACTTATCTCGACCCTCCGTCTCATGCTAAGGCAGTTAGCATTCCCTTGTTTCTTACAATAGGGTTGGATACACACCATTAGAATGAAAGGAAAAACATGTGTTGAGTTGTGCTTACTGACCATATAAAAGCCACAAGACCCATCTTACCGAAGACAACGAGGATGAAGAGTAAGGTCGCCACTCCTGCCGTGATGTAGAACATAATGCTGATGTGGTGAGCCAGCTCATCCAGGTCATCCACATTGGGCACCAGGATCGGGGGCACGAGGAACCCGATGGCGATACCCAGCTGAGCACAGCATGCAGCACAAAGACAAGAAAGCAAAACAGGATTGAGAAAGGCGGCGAGCACGCCAACAGTTTTCAAAGTCACAGAGAACCTCTGAGGCTAAAAGCTCTTCTTTTAACTGCAATGCTAGGAAGCTGAACTCCATACACAAGAATATAATAGTTTATTTGACACAATAGAATTTGTATTTCAATCCATTCAAGACCAGGCTGGGGTGACTGCCCTCGACCTTTGTGAGGTCATCAGATGCTCGCCCGGTATGAAGCACTGGTGTATCAGGAATGTTAGACGTGCAGTGCAGGGGATGCATGAGGGGGCGCTTTGGTGTGTGAAGTGCATGGGCGGTCTTCTCAAAGGGGTGAGGAGTGTGACAAGTGGGTTCTCACTGTGGTCGTATATGAACAGGCTCTTTGTTTTGTACGTCATAAAAGTTGTGACAAGGAAGGTGTGACGGTTCTCAAATGGAAAGTCTGTTTTTAGAATCAACCTGCACAGAAGATTGTGGATTACAATAAGATTTCAGTTAACACAATATTCACACTTATACACTAAAAGCTGGCATCCAGTGCAACACAGTCAGCAGTCAGACAGTTCCCGCCTCTCTATATGGACCCGGGCACACAAGCAGACATTAATTGGTGATTGGTTAATTGGTGGTCAATTATTCAGCCAAACCTGGTTTCCAAGAACTCCGATGGAACACGCGGTAGAAACTTCTTTTTCTCCGAACCACACCGAGGCAAGATAAGACGGAATACCCAGGACGAACACGGTGGCCACCGAGCACACAAACTGGCCGAAAAAGGTGATTGGGAACAGATTGGGACTCGCACTACCGATCTTTATCCAAGCACCGATGCAGTTAAAGGCTGAGCCGACCAGGACGACGTCCCGGATGCCCCGGTTGTCCAGCAGCCACAACACAGGTAGAATAAGTGGAATGTAGGTGAGCAGGTAGATCATGGACAGCCAGTCAATGGCCAGGGAGTCGATGTTGTAGAAGCGCATGAATATGTTGCTAATAATTCCGTACTGTAGCCACATGAAGGCGTTGCTGGCTGAGACGGCGCTGAAGAGGAACAGCATCAACCAGCGACGATGGTAAAGCTTGATCTCGGCCTTTGGCACCAGCTCTGCCTGTTCTCCATGTGAAGCCACAGCATCTAACTGGGGGCCAATGGAGATGGGTCTGCCTAAGGGTCCTGGACTCCACCGCAGTGAAGCCAGGCTCGGGGCGAGATTCTTTGCCGGTTTGGAATGCGGCCATTCCTCCTCAGTGAATGGAGAATTTGCATGGTTGCCTTTCAAAGTGTTGTTTCGTGGCATTTCAAGTGTCCTGAAGCGGGTCCCTGGAAGGTGAGAGGTGTTAAAATTCTGGAGCTTGCTGTCCCCTGTGCGAACCGGTTTGTTTAAAAAAAAAGAAACGCTTCTCTCAGACAAGAGCAAAGTTGTAGCTGATGTCTCGTTGTAGCACACGTCAGTGTCCTCAGTCCATCGCAACTTATTGCATGTGATGGCAAGCGAGTCTCTCTAGCACATGTCCACAGATTCATTTAATTTACCCGTGTCATGTGACGGGAATAAATTAAATTCTCCAATTCTACCTACCGCCTTCTCTAACCTGATATCACCTTTCAGTTTAGTGTTTAAATAAATGGGACAGAAAACAAACAGACATATTTCTCTGTAGAACTTTAACCCAGATAGTTGGGAAACTTACTCATTTCAATGTGAGGAGGACTTTTAGGTGTTAGCAAAAAGGTTAATGTTACCAAGTCATTGTTATTCCTCCAAACCTTTTGGATGCATGTTGTATTTCGCCACTTTGTTGGCTTCGTTCTACGGAGGCAAAATGATACTTTAATGGCACCAATTCTGGTTGAAATCAGTTGCAATCAAATACTTTGAAGTGAGACATCTGCTGTTTGGGTCAAAGGTCGCCTATGACACAACCAAACTCAGGCAGAACTTGTGTGCAGTCAATAATCAAATGTTATCTGGTTGAGTCACAAACAGAAAGTCTGGCGCTGTGAACATGATCTTGATATTTCCAGGTGTACTGGCTGTACGCGGGTGGCAGCAAGAATCATGTGAAAGAAAGTTGAGAAAAGAGTCTCAGCGGGTGTTAAACTTGTCTAAAGACCAAAACACAAAGCTGGTGGAGGTGCCGGAAGATGACCCAAGTGATGCTTGTTCACAATGGAAAAAGTGTTTGATGTGATATAATCAGTGGATATTATAATGACAGGCTACTTATTTAGATTAACAAAATATGACACCAAAATCCTAATCCTAATGTTGTTTAGATACCTCATTTTTATGTGATCAGTTATAGCTAAAAAGAAATCATGTTCATTCATTCATCAATTGTCCTTCAGTTAAGTGCAGACACACTTTGAACCATTGAACATGATTCTGCTTCTGATCATTTGTAGCCTGATTATAACCCAGTGCGGTTTAAATGTTGCCTGTGTCATGAAAGCATTTTGTCTCTACCTTAACACCTATTTGTCTCCTGCACCTGGATTAAGCAGACTGTTCACACTACTTTTCTCCTGTGGTTACTGCCAACCATCATCCTTGCGTAATTACGCAGCGTGCCAAGTTGACGTTGGAACGTATAAGTGATCAGAGAGTAGTGAAGCTTTAACATGTTGATTTAATCAGTGACAAGCGCTAACTTGACCCCGTTTGCTCCATAAGCCTACCTGATTCCCGAACACCCCGATGGAGCAGGCGGTGGACACTTCGTTAGAACCAAACCACACTGAGGCGATTCTCGCAGGCATCCCGAGGATGAACACCTGCGCGCAGGAGCAGGAGAACTGTCCCAGGAAGGTGACCCCGAACAGGTGGGGTTGGACGCTCAGCACCTTCATCCAAGTCCCCGCACAGTTGAGCGCGGTGGCCACAATCGCGACGACCCGGAGCCCCTTCTTGTCCAGCAGCCAAGTCACCGGGAAGATAAAGGGAATGTATGTGAGCATATAGATCATGGACATCCAGTCTATGGTGAAGGCGTCCACGTCGTAGAACTTCATGAAAATGTTACCGATGATGCCGTACTGTATCCACTGGAAGGAGTTGCACAGTGAGTAGGAGCTGAAGAGGAGCACCATCATCCAGCGCCGCTTGTACAGACGGATCTGTACCGGCGCTTCATGCCCGGCCAGCTGAGCCTGATCCCCGGCGCTCTGCGCCGCTTCCACCGCCTCCAGCTTGACATGGTTCTCCGGATCCGACTTAGGTAGCTCCTCGTTTAGACTTATATCTCCCAACGCGTGTTTCTCACTCATATTAAGCTCTTCAGTCCACTCATGGAGTAAAAAGTTTTTACGACGGCAACTCCAACCTCAAAACGGAAAAGTCGACACAGATCTGCGGCGAAAGTGTCACAGCAACGACCCCGTCATGTTTTCAACTGGCACACGTTTAATCACATGTAGTTAAAACCTTCAAACTGTTCATCTGTCAACTGTTAATTAACCAACTTGTTTGAACTCTCGTCTCCATACATTGATTTCCTCCTTTAGTTCGGAGGGAGTTGAAAGGTTTCCGCCTACAGCCGATACAATTTCTATCATAAAGTCTATGATCCGTTTCGGATCCGCGTCTCCGGAGTGTCAACACGTGTAGGAGCGCCAGTGACCCTCCACCCGGACCTGAAACTACTTTGGGGTCTTGCTGCAAGGCGGACGAGCCTGGTACGAAGGCGGAGTTACAACCAGATCCACTGAAGGCTGAAAGACGCGCGACACTAAGAC
>CAAKHC010015366.1:5946-33581 GCA_901007825.1 Macroramphosus scolopax
TTATATATTCTAAATTTAATAGTTGTGTGTCGTTTTTAAGAAAACTGTGAATGTATTTACTTGGAGAAGCTGCACTGGATCTGCAATGGATGGATGGATTAATAACATAATTAGTCGTGTTTTTAATGCATTTGTTAGTTACCAAAATATTAAAAAGAATCACTGAACATTTAGTGTTTCACTTTTTGAACATGTATCACAGAAACAGTCCGACAAAACAGAATAACTTACAGAAAATTGTCTTCTGATTAGAATGTGTGTGTGTGACAATTTAGAGTAATGTCGCCCCCTGGTGGCTGCCTCCGGCAACAGGAGATGAAGGCGTGGCTTCCAGGTTTGTGTCAGTTACCTGAGAACAACAAGATTAAAGGACGCTGCTGTAAGTACACTAAAATACGTACGATTACTTCTTAATTTACCCTCAAATAAATTTGAATCACAATGTCATTTTATTTACTACAGGGCGGCGTCTACTTTAATCTATCCAAAACGGTGAGTTTCAGTTTTTTATTTAATGTGCACTCACCTGTTTTCATGTCCCAGTCACTTTCGATTTAGATCTGACACATTAAAGATGTTCGAAAAATGAAAAACGATGATTAATTTGAACACATATTCAATAATTTTAATTAAATTCATGTCTGTTAAATTCATAATCAAGTAAGTGTGATTCTAAAATGACCTCTGTTTGCTTTGGGTGAGATGGATGACTTCATCTTATTGTTTTGACAATATGGCGAAGTCCTGCAAGATTAACACTCAAAAACTCCCTTCTGGGAGTGATTGTGAAAATATTGTTCAGGTTCTCCCAATGAAAGCTATGTTTTTGTTTGCATTAACTCTCTCAATTTGTCATAAGACAAATATAAATTACCATTACATCACAAAAAAAACGGTTTCCTTTCTGAACTAGATTAATTCAGGAATAGAAAATGAGTATGTATGTGAAGCCCTTAACCGATTCCTTTATACCATCAGTGTTTTATTACTTTTGAGGAGGAGAAAAGCAGTTTGGTACATTTGAGTTATGGAAATGGAAAATTTGCATTCAGGCATGTAAAACTGGTTTGAGGGCAGGTGCATGGGGGGGGGGCAACCTGCTGGCACCTGATCATGTTGGCAAAATAGATTATTAAAAGTGTTAAATCCAGGGTGAAATACGGATTCCTCATATTTCACATTTGTGGCAACATCGAGTAGTAAGTGGACTTAACCCAACAGATGATGTCACCTCTTCAAACCTTGAAGAGCCTGTTTTATCTACCTGGATCATCGCCTGCCAACACAACCACCAGCTATCATGGTCACGTGACCCAGTGTTTGTTTAAACAGCCTGTTTATGAACACACAGACAAACTGTCTGTCTAACATGACTGTTGACGGTTTCAGTCACATGAAGGGAATAATTTGCATTCTACCAATCTGCTCTCAGAAGACAAGATGGTGGAGCAGACGAGGCAGCCGAGCCGTGCGGTCTCCCTCCAGGCTGGACCTGGTGATGTGGACACTGGTCCCCTGTTTGACGTGACCGTAAGGTACAGGCTCATCTCTGCACCGGTCTGACGCCTCATAATAACAACAAACAGGCTGCGATGCAGGAATAAACTTTGAGAAATAATAACATATAGTAAAAAAAAATGCTTTTGGAGCGTCATTGTGTTTGAATCAAATTGTCTGAAATGTTAAGAGTTGACAGATACTGGACTTTTAGAGCTGATACTGATCATGTTGATATATCAGCCAATAGTCTTAAAAATAACTGAGCTTGATGATTGAACTCACTGAGGACCATCTGAAGTCGTCCGTACCGAACTATCAAGTTCAGCAGATTCCTTCTACAGCTTTAGTTTCAACTAGTTCAATGAAGTGAGATAAAATCAGACATAGATCTTAGTAACTGAACTAGAGTCCTTCCTGTTCCTTCTTCAGGATAAACGATAGGTCTGCACGATCATTTGGTCGCAAGTTGGCCGTCATCGGAGACCAGCTGGATCGAGAGTGGGCCAGCAGACAGACAAACTGGTTACCGTCTCCTCTCCACATGTTGAGACCCGCTCAGGCACTGACTGCGAGCATCTACCGGTAACGTAGAATTTGAAATGCGACTCTTTTACATCTCCTAAGCTTCTGTGTGACGGTCCTTGAGGAGAAGGTAACCTGGGGTTGTTCTTTCTGCAGTGATGTCCACAGTCAGTTATGGGGCTTCCAGGGCTTGTCTGTTGCAGTGAAGGCCTGGATAGTGAACGCTGCACCTGGGCAGGGGATCCTGAGATCTGAGGCCTGGGTAACCTTCTACCGCAATGCATTGTTTGAATTAGAAGAATTCGGTAGTCTGACTATTGATGGTTTTATTTCTCAGATGTCTAATTTTCGACCCGTAACCTTCACTGTCTGGACCAGAGGAGCACTCCTGACTGTGGCACTGGTGGCTGTGGTGACCATCTTCAGTGCATCCCAGGTGGAATGAAGAGCCTAATGGTGCTATAAGCAGGTCTTACAGCCCATTTATATTTGACAAAAGAAAAAAAAGTTTGCAAATGAGTGACAACTATTACTATGAGACTTGTTTCTGCCGTTTACTTTGATTTTTTTTCTTTTTATACTACTTTAATTGAATTTCATGATGACAGTTTTTTTTTCTGGGCAACAGGAGTAATTAACTTGTTATATTTATCTTGATAACTTAAAAAAAAAAAAAAAAAAAAGAGTTTAAATCAGCTTCACTGTCTTGCTCCAGGAGCTGGCCAGTGTATTGTAGCATTAACGTTTTGGTCGTATTAATGTCAAAGTGTTTATTTCCCATGACTAGACTGCTGCTGGCCGCCAGTCTTTTGTACCCAGAGTGATTTCTTACTGGTTTAAGAGGAAAATCTTTTTTTTTTAAAGATAATATGTAGCTTGGGTTAACATAAAATGAAGGGAGCTGGACTTTCTGTCTCAGATTTTAAACTGCTTTTTGTTATGTGATGAAAATAAACGTTTTAGCAGCAACATTTTGCAGTCTCATTAATAAAAATTGTTTATTGAATTACATAATAATACACAAACCAGCATGAAGCAACCACAGGAGCTCCACAGGCCTAAAAGGTCACGTTGAGATAAAATGAGCACTGAAGCCCATTTAATTATCTCCAGTCCACATCTCTGCATTACTAGTCTTCACTACTAGAGACGTCCACATGTGTGTATGAAGTGAAGGCCTTCCTGTTGCACTTCTGCAGCATGGCACCGAGCTGCTTTCCAGGTCCGACCTCGTAGGTATGAGGGAACTTTTGTCCCTGCGTTCTCTCGAAGATCTCATGCAGAGTCTGCTCCCACTTCACGGGCGACACCAGCTGCTTCACCAGTTGTCTGCGCACGTGGCTTTCGTTCATGTAGCGCTTTCCGTCCACATTGGAGTACACGTTGATCTCAGGGCGACGAACCTGTATGAGGGAGAAGTCAAGTGGTCAGTAGGAAATGAGTCCAGCTTGCTATGACTTCAGGAGACACCACCAAATTCATGGGTATCGGTTTGGGAATGTGTAAACAAAACTCTAAACATGATATGGTGGACGCACAGCTGACTTACCTCAACCTGTCGGAGAACGTCTCTGAGGGGTTCAGTGGCCGACTCCATCAGCTCAGTGTGGAAGGCTCCGCTGACGGGGAGAGGTTTCGTCCTAATGAAATGGAGACGCCTCGAGTTCTGCTCCAGGAAATCCAGTGCCTGTTAAAACAGCACAGCTCGGAAAACATTTTCCTGACTGACACTTAAAGAACTTTTCAAATACACATTTAAATAAATTCACATCAGAGGAAATACAATTATTTCAGGGGTTGAAAGTTGTATCAGCTGTATTTGTAGTCATAATGCTCCATACCTGTTGGTGCCCTGCGATGACCCTGCCGTCAGGGAACAGATAGTTGGCCACAGAGCAGACGGGTTCCTCCACCCCTAAGCTCTTGCAGTGCTCTTTCGCCTGCAGACAGGCGTGTTTATACTGGGCCTGGGGTCTGCCTATGACAGACAACATCCCACTGGGAAGCAGCTCTGACGCTTTCTGCATAGCCTCTGCACGCACCTTCACCGCATACAGAGCTAGAAGACACAACCAATTTTACATCCCTGCTCCTGTTCCCAAAAGAGGAAACATGCCATATCTACCTTCTGCAAAGTTCATGGCACCGGAAAAGACCAGTGCAGCAAACTCTCCGACACTGAAACCTGCAGCAGCAACGCACGTCTCAATGGCCTGTGGACACAAGTGGAACGTGTCAGGAGAAAACATAAACAAAGAGTCCTCACTGGCAGAAAAATCAAATTGGCATGCAAAACATACAACATGATAATTATATATAAATAATTTACATTGCATATCTTGTGATTCCTACATATTTATCTTATATTACTGTAGGGCAGGACCCAGGACTAAAGAGAAGGATCTAAATACAGGTGGCACCACTGAATATTTCATTATTATGAAGATGCAGTTGTTATAAATAAGGGCAAATGGGTTTTTGACTTGATTAAGCGATCAATCTGATATTATGCAATCTGTAAGAAAATAATGAGAACATTCATTACAGTGTATCAAAAGTTAAAAATTAAGTTACATGTATATATAACATTGAAAGCAGCAGTAATCCCACATATTTAACACTAGAACCAGTGGATAAAAAGGGATTTGTTTTGCCTGATGAATAGATATATATTAATTAAATAGTTGTCTCCTTTTCCCTTCTGTCCATTAACTAAAGAGGACAGTTAAAGGAGGTGATATAACACATTCCTACCTTTGGGTTTTCATGGTTCAATCTCTCCACCGCAGCCAGCGATGTGACGAACACAGCTGGCTGACAGTGAACCGTCTTCAGCAGCTCCTGCTCGGGTCCCTCCAGGCACAGTGACAACAGGTCGTAACCGAGGATCTTCTGCGCTACCTTGAACATTTCTCCGACGTTCGGGTACTTTAACAGTCCGCGGCCCATGCCCACAAACTGGCTGCCCTGTCCCGGGAAGAGGAGCACGGAGCAGCCGCTTGGATCTTTCCTGGGTCTCTGCCGCTCCACAGCGGGAGGTTCGCTGTCCAGCGGGGGAGCGGGGCTCTCAGCCGCGGGGTGAGGAGCTCCACTCCCCGCGCCCGGTGGGTTGGTGGAGAGCCTCCGCCACAGGGAGACCTGCCTGACCTTCCGCCTGCAGGCTCCTGTCATTCCGAAAACCACTGATGCCGACATGAGGATGTGCTGACGGCTAAAACAGACCTACCTGACAAATATAAACGTCTTTAACAAAAAACCCAACTTGGTTTAGAAGAAACATACTTTATGTCTCAACGTGAGAAATTATGGGAGCGACCATATTGTTTAAACTTGACGGTATATTTGTTTATGGTATTTACTTCCGGGTGAATTTCCGGTTCTCAGCTGCTGCAGCGCCACCCTCAGGTCAAAATAGTTTACTGCATACAAATGTGACAATATTAAATCACCTCGCTTGATAATATTTTTGCCAATCCATTTTCTTCACAATGACATAAATCTTATTTATACATCGTAGGAGAGAAAGGAGCTGCTTATAAACCTGAAATAATTCTAGCTCCTCTACAATCCTAAATCCAAATCAATATAAAGTCACCTTTGACCACAGTTTTCAGGATAATGAGTGTGTAATATGTCAAACATGTTTGTCAGGAAATTCACAAGGATCACAACACAAAGTAACCTCATTAACCCATACATTTTATTATACAAAACTGTAAATCTCAGTTGATCTTAGTCAAATTAGTCATCATCACATCCTGCATTACATTGTGCTGATCATGGTAGATCATGTCAGTGTGCATCTCAAATATAAATACAGTGCTTCTCATACACAAACACAAACTTGTAGATGTCAATGTGGTGATCATATTTGTCCGTTGGATTTTTCCAGGGATTCGTCTGACCCGTCTGACAAGTTTGCAGCCTCCATCTGCTCCTCGAGCCTTTCGTTATCTTCTGGAATGTTGGAGCTCGGATCAGCTCTTATCTTGAATTTGGAGATGAACTCGTTGCTGGCCAGAGCACCCTCTTTTTTGGGACACATGTACTTTGATGATAGCCGATGAGACAAACGTTCTACAAAAAAAATTATATTTGAGCTTAGTTATGATCAATGCCGCTTTAGAAAGTGTGCATATTAGCTTACATCATTATAAAGACCCAAACAGACAAGACCAAGGGTGTGCTGTACCTCCAGGGGAGATGGGCGTCATCAGGCGGTTCAGTTGGACGTTCCAGTGCCGGACATGTTGACTTGCATTCCTCAGCTTCTCCTGTACCTCCTGGAGTGAGAGGATCAAACCGTTATACTACATAAATGATATTTAACCATGACTGCATCCTATCACTTCGAATTCCAATTCCTCTTTCTCACCTCCAGGCGCTGGTGGCTTCTCTGGCGAGATGCACGCAGATCCTGGAGCTCCTGAGAGGCTGAGTGGAGGGCTGACGGGGCATCATCATCCATATCACCGTGTGAGGCTTCCTGTATGAGGCTGAGGTTCTGCAAGGCCATCTGTTGCTCCTGGAGCAGTTGGAACTGCCTCTTCTTCTCATCTTCAGCCTCCAGCAACCTGAGGATGACAGGATGTAGAGATCAGATATCAAATAACTATAAATGACTTTGTGGTTTGATAAAAGTGGAAGCCAGTGAGTATGTGGTACCTCTCCAGCTCCTGCCTGGCCCTCTCCTCCTCCAGCCGAGCCTGGATCTCCATGTTGAGGGCAGCCTCCAGTTTCCTCTGTGTCAGCTCTAACTCCTGAATTCTTTTCTTCTGTTGCTCAGCCTCCCGTGCTCTCTCCTGCATCTCTGCCTGCATGCTGTCTCTCAGCTGGGAGAACACACACACATGTATGAACACACACACCAACCTGAGCGGAAAGAACTGACCTATTCCCGGATCACTTTTTCCTGGGATGGCGTTACCATTTCCACGAAAAACACTAAAATCATTAAAGGTTACACCTGAATTTTATAATGCCAACGTTTGGCTGCAGATCAAAGCCAATGGGATGGATGCTGAATCCTATTTCAGGGAATTGTAAATAAATGCTGTCGCCTGGTGGACGTACCATCTCGGCCTCTTTCAGTTGTCTCTCCAGCTCCATCTGCACCTCCCTCTGTTTCGTCCTCTCTTTCTCTTCTGCCTCCCTCCGCCGGGTTTCCAATTCACGTGCATGCTGCAGGACACAGATACACAATGTAAGCTGTACACATACTACTGAGATAAGGTAGGAGAAGCTGCTAATCATCTACAGCATCATGCTGCTTTTTCTGCCTTTCTTTTCTCTTGACAAGTGAATCTGTCGGAACAAGACTTCACTTGTTCCATGGAAGTATAATTCTTCATACATGTTTTGGGATTTGTTGTTGCTGTTTGTATCATGAAGTGATTATTTGACTGACCTGGATGATGCTCTCTATCTCCAGATCCTGTCTGTCTTTCTCCGTCTTCTCCATCTCCTGAGTGTTTGAGTCTTCCGATTGGCTGCTGCAGCTGCTCCGTGCACTCAGGCTGCGCTCCCGTTGGCTGTGCTCCCGCTGGACACGTCTCTTCAGTTTGAGCTCTTGGTGAAGGGAGGACTTGCTCTCGCTCTGGAGGCGGAGGGCCGTCTGAACCGCTGCCGAGGTGTCACGCAAACACATGCATACAGATCAATGAGGGACTTTTGTTGGCTTGACAGCACGATAGATACTTTAAGGAACAATTCTTTATTCTCAATAGCATAAAACCATAAAATTAAAAACATCCTCTGTAATACAAAAGCCTAAACAACAAGTTAACTCATCAATCAAAAGAAAAAATATCCTGATTATTGTAATAAGTGTGCAAACCATTAAAATCATTCTTCAAGCAAAAATGCAAAACTTTGTCAGGTTTCAATTTCACACTGGGACTCTGGGAAGATGATAAGCTCATAATCTGTTGCCATAAATAGGATGAGCAGCGAGAGTCACTATGTGGACCACAAACAGATAAAGAAAGATGTTTTGGAGGAGCAACTCCAAAACATTAAGAGCTGCTCGTGGAATGTTTGGTCTACGGTGTGTTTGTATCGCTTCTCATACAGACCTTGAGTCCACTCGACCTTCTGTCTCTGGTCAGAAGCGCTCATCTCGTAGGTTTTATTGTGGGTTTTCACACAGAACAAGCAGCGTTTCCCATCTCGGTCTGGAATAGGCTGAATAAAATACACATAAACACATTTTAGATTGCTTGCTTGTCATATTATGCTTCATAAATGCAATAATTGTTTGAGGAATTCCAGATCATATCATTCATTCTTTGTAATATCCTCACCAACCTCTATGACGCAGGTCTTATCCAGCTGGATCTCGCCTCTCTTGTCCTTCAAGGACTCGCTGACGTAGTAAGCCATGGAGGACGTCTTCAGCACAAACCAGCGTTCAGTCCAGTTCCTGCGTACATGTCCCTTTTTCCACATATAACCCTGCCAAAAGGGGACAGCGTTGAAGAGAAGAGGTAGAGCGAAGAGATACCAGAGAGGAACGTCAGGAAGACTCACCCTCTTTAGGACGCTGTGGTACATCTCCAGATAGACTTCATCCAACGCCAGACTGAAGGCCTCAGCACTGGTGACCCTCAGCAGCCGGCCTGCACCCATGTGTTCCAGGAAGTTCCACACAGACATACCCTCTTCCTGCACAGCGGCATCCTGGGATACAAAGTCCTCCAAGGGCTTCCCATCCCACTCCTGGCTCATCGCCGTGGAGATTTTCTTAAGTAGGTACTCCACCTGATTCCATCCAGATATCAGATTAAAAAAGGACATTACTTCTGTTTTCAAATATCTGCAATAAGATTATTACTGGCGGGTAATCAGTCAGTGTTTTACTGTAAGTGTGAGTATAACAGTGGTGAGCTACTGTGTTAAAGAGACAAAAGTGGTTTATTTCTGTCTGCATCTACAGGAAACCATCATGGGGGAAGTGCAGGAAGGAAGAGAGTCATTAACTTATTTACTTGCACTTGCTTTTTCTTCTGTGGTTTTACTCCAATACCCCGAAATATTCCGTCCTCTATCATTTATGTCAAAGAAAAGTAGCCAATTCTCACATTGGAGAAACTGAAATCATGACATATTTCTTTTTGTTTCCTTAAGAAAATTAGTAAAATGAATAAGTTGCCATGAACTTTGGTCGACTTTGATGGGAGGCTCAGAAGAACTTGCTTAATGTTAAGTCTTCCATGTCTGTACGGTGTTAAAATATAGATGGTCGGCCTGTTTACCTCCACTGGAATCATCACCAGTGGATATCGGTCCTCAGACAGGAGGTTGAATAAACAGAAGAGTTTGAAGCAGTCTCTCTCTGATAGCAGCGACTCCTTTGGTGCCCCCTTGTAGTTCTTCTTCATCGTCATCATCCAGCACAGGTCGTCGAACTTCTCCTTGTCGAACATCCCGTCTTTGACCTGTAGTCACAAATTCACTTTTGTCTCATTGGTCTGTTAAGGTCACATTTGGTGATAAAGTTGATTGTAAAACTTACAACTCTAGATCAGTTTTTATATCTGTAGCTCATCAAAAACATTTAATAAAGAAGAAGAGGTGACTGCAACCGCTAAAGTACCTTATCCAGAATGTATTTGTTGAGGTAAGGCATGTAGCCGTGATTCGACACCGGGCCATCATCGTCGTCCTGGAAGTGCTCCTCCAGGGCCACCGGGTCATGTGGGATGTTCAGCACTGTGTACAGGTTGTGGGACAGCACCTGAAGAAGACACACATATATTTATAGATGTATGAAGGGTGTGACGTCATGACTGTAAAAGGTTTAAATAGTACATAGTCTCTGTACCTTCTCATTTAAAGTCTGTTTTTATTCCATCGGCCAGCTGGGAGGACTGGAACCCATGACATCGTTACACATTCACTAAATGATAACAAGTGTTCATGTCCTCAATATGGCGCCGCTGTGGTTATATTGAATATTTCAATATTTTTGCAACATTTCCATGTTTCCATCCTGGGGGGATGTTATGAATCCTGTGCTTGGTATTGGTATTTTCAATGGAATTCTGATTTGTGAATAAAATTCTTCTTCTGATTTTTCACACAATTAATTGGTATTTGATGATGTTCAATATTAAGTCCTCCTGTTTGGGGTCTATGATTTCTGTTTGCTCTCAATCCTGTGTTTTACTGTGACTTAAGAACAGACGTAAAGGACGATTAAATATCGTAATATAGTTTTAAACCTGTGTCGCCTGTCCTTACAGACAATCTATTCCCTGACCGGCATCTAAACATACAGAATAGAAAAATCTTAAAATTTCATGGCATTCAAAGAATATTTCAAAATGTAAGACAATAGGTGAAAATTTGATTCTTTCTTTCTACATTAATGTCTTATAGAGGCTTTGTACATGCTCATTGTCTTTCTTTATTTACCTTTTCATGTCTCATGAGCATCACTGCTGGTTGCTGTGCTAACAAATATTACAGGTATCTTCACTGTGAAAGCCGACGTGAATGACAGTTGATTTAGTGGTTATATGTTAAGTTGGTTCTGATTATATTCCAGACAGCGCACCAGGTTGCCTGTTGTAGCCCTGAACATTTTATTTATATTCTATTTTTAGCATATTGGATTATTGAGGGGGATGCAGGGGGGATGGTGGGTGCCCCCCCCCCCCTCCCTCTATATATTATCATTACGGCCCTGCCATCCAGCCACACATAAGGAAGAACAGGCAAATAGCATGTCGAAGCATGTCAGGACAGACTTCTGCTATTTCCCTGGATTCTTCCCACCTCGATGGTTCCCAACCAGGCGTGTAGTAACTGGCCGGAATGTAACATGACATGACAAAAACAACACCGACTGAAGGGACAAGCGGCAGGACAACATGTCTCCTTAAACACGCTGACAGTGGTCATTTGTTTAAACTAATTCTGGGTCACAAAGATAGACTTTGAGCTTGAAACTCCAACTGGGCTTCACGTCACATACGAGCAGGTTACGTGTCTCTTGGACAAACTCCTGAAGCCTCCTACATATTTGCACTTGTACTAACTGATAACACTGATTCACCGAGAAAAAAACAAAAGGGTATTTCATAAGAACACAAAGCAAAGTTGTGATTTCTGGTTTGTCTTCAACAGAACACAAAGTAAAAAGGTGGTGTTGGTGTTTGGGGGGGGGGGGGAAGTGGTCAAACAGCTCCTCTGTCCAGCGGACGGACGCCCTCCGCCTCGGTTTCCTGAAGGATTACAGAGTTTCCTGCTTACCTTCAGCTGCGATTTGGAAACTTTCCCACACTTCTCCACGTCCAGCGAGGTGAACGCGTACCAGATGGACTTGAGCAGCTCGGATTTTAGGTCCATTTTTGCGGAGAGACCCTATGTTGCGCACGAACAGCTACATTTCCCGGCGCGGCGCAGCGCGGCGGCTTTTACGCAGCAGCGACGGGCGAGCGGTGCTGGTGAGCATTGCCAAGCAGAATGTAGGGCAGAGCACACAGACCGCTGTGCAAACTGCAAAGGACCAAAAGGAGTCAGATGTAGGGCAGACTTGAAGAGGCGGGGAGTAGAGATAAAGCTGCTACACAGTCCCACATGTTGCCAGACCGTAAACACATCACAATAAATATACTTTAGTTTTATTTCTTTAGCCTGCTCTTAACATCACAGCAAGATTATAAAACAATTTGACAAACTATAGAGGCACATTTAGATAGTTTCTAAAGTATGAGACATCTTTCAGGGTGGATTCATTAAGTTCCTCCTTAAGTAGTATAAATAATTACGTGGAATTCCTGTTGTTATCAGATTCTGAAGGCTTGCAGAGGCTTTGGAGACACACCCATTCCTTTAGAGGGCCTAAAGCCACTTATTTCAGCAGCTTAAAAATCAGACAAGTTCATGAACATCACAGGTTTTTTGTGCAAACCCACTTGGCATTTTGTAGTTAGAAAAATCTCAAACTAGACCTGATTTATTTTGACATATTTAAGGGAGAGTATTGGGCGTGTTTTAAGTTCACCCAGTGTAATTTAGATTAGTATACATGTAATGAAATCATGCTGTGATAGTTAATATCCCCAATCTTTTCTTGACATCTCTTTACGAGGAGTGTTTGGGGTGTTTTTGCAATCATCTGCACGACTCTGCAGTCAGTTTGTGTCCATTCCGGTGGAAGTGTTTTAAAAAGGTGCCGGTCATAACAAGTTTCACGGCCCAAGTGTCAACCACACATAGTTTCATAAGTTCTATGCCCCTTCTTTTACTGAAGGTGTTGCTTGAATGACTCCCAGTGATCCTCTCTTGTGAGATGAAACTGCTGGTGGGGATGCGGCAACCTCGAAATAGGTTAAACAAGGACAGTGTAATCAGACAGAAATCATCCGCGAGCCTTGTTACGCCATAATGTAGGCTAATCAATACCATAATTAGGTCCTGAAAATGGCAATCATTGTTTATAGGCCAGTGCCTCCGTCTCTAAACATTGATGTATAAGGTAGAATTTGTTAATGTATAAAAATCTTCTTTATATAATATGATTTCCCAATTCAACCACACGATATGGCTCATGATTTTCAGGTCCATAAACTGATCAATAGTGTGTCAGGCTGCAGCGCTTCACCACACTCAGCCGGGTGTCTGTATCTGTTGTCTCCCTTCAAGGGCAGATCTAATCACCGTCGTCTCAGGTGGTAGATATGAGACGTCACTCAGTCAGCCATAATTCAGAATTCAGAGGTCTGTAAGGATCGGCCGCTCCCAGTGCAGAGGATTTACCACTTTGGCCCACTTCCACCAGCACTTCTTATAATAAACCTGCTTCTAAGGTCTTAAAAAAGGCAGATGGGAGCTTCAAACATGACTCCTGTCATTAATTTTCAGCTTAAAAAGTTCACATTTAATCTCAAACTGTGCTTAAGATTTGTGAAATTCACAACATGTTCACTGGGCAATATTTATATTTCACCTTTACTCTTCGTGTACTGTGCTGATGGATTCCTAACACACTAAATTTTATGACGTCACATGAGTGCTGTTGCAGTTTGTAATATATTCAAGGGCAGCAGTCCCTGACATTCCCATCTCAGAGTCCAATCAATATCATATTCTGTAACGAGGGAACATTTTTTTTATTGATGTTTATAGTTGACAGATACACTTTACATTTTCAGTCATGCTTGTTTGCACTGTTGCATTGATTAGAAGAAATGATACATTACTTCATGTCCGATATATACATTCAATCGTACCTGAATAATGGTGAGATGTATAATAATGAGGCCAGAAGGAAGGTGTTTGTTGTTATGTTGTAACACATATGACAATTAGTTTATAAGGAAAAATACTTCACATTCATTTAAGGTTCCGTTTCTCCTTCTGAAAACAAGCTAGCGCAGGTCAATCTGTCCTGCAATACCAGTTTGTACCTCAGGGGGCGATAGTGATACTTTCTCACACTCCCTCCATGTCTGAGCTCCTCATCTTATGAGAATGTTCGTTAGCTTGTAGGTAAATTGGAGCAAGACAAAATGCAAATCTAGTCTAGACTTCGACACACAGTTTCATGCTTGGGCTGCACAACATTTGGGTCATGCTAACGCGTTTTAAAAGCAAAATGCAACGCAGTGGCAACACAGGCACATGAAAGAAGGCAAATTAAAACACTCATGATCCGACCATCTCTTACCACAACACTACATATTTACAGCTTTCAATCACAGAAACTATCAAAGACAGTAATTCAGTATTAATCACTTTTTTGGTGTCAAGATTACATCAGAGAACTGATGATGCAAACAATCAGACCGGCACAACTGTTTGACAAGAGAAAGAAAAATTACTTTTTCTTCAGTAAATGAAGACACCTAATTGTAGTTTTTATGCATAATCCAGTTTCAATACATTTCATATGTGGAGCATTTGAATCCATGCCAGGTTATTTGAAATACTTCAGATACCATATGGCAGAAATACATTACACAGAAGATAATCCTGCATGAAGAGGACTGTCATGAGATTTAATGTCTGTATTCCAATTTGGCCGCAGCCCAATATGCGGCGTAATACCGGCTCTTCGGAGGTAATTCTGCAGCAAACCAGAGGATTCACTGAGGACACATCACATACCGTTCTACTGAACCGAGCATTCCTGACAGATCTGAGTCAAAGCAGCTTCTATCAATATTGTGATACGAAGTGAGAGGAGGATATTTACAGTTTTTGTCCATTTGAAAACAAATCTTCTTGACAATATAACAGTTGATGTTGCATCGGTTCAGATATTTCATCTTTGCTTCTTTTTTTTCCCTTGTACTTATGAGATTTGGCTGCCGTGTGTGCAGATGAAGCCGTTCAGAGGTGCAAATCACAGTTGTTGCTTTGTAACATTGTAATTGTGAAGAAAACACTTTGCCAAAGTTGCTCAATTCATACAAAATTGACTCCGAAGCCAAAAGTGAATTGGTCCAGAAAGGTGAAGGTTTCATGGTGGTAAGCATCATCTCTAGTTCACTACTAGCATCGCACGTCACTATGATTCAATGTTTCTTATGTACAAGTTCCTGATCCAAGAACAGGAGATATTAATTAAGTTCCTTATCATTTATGCTGATAATGCAACCAGTGTTTCATGCATGTTTAAGCCTGGGAATTTCTCCAAACACGAATCAAAAATCTTGTGGATACACCCAGAAGCCTGGATGTCTAAAATAGCTCTATTGCATTCAAACCGCATTTTTACCTCCAATATCCCCTAAAATCAGTTAACCTTTAGTGTGGGTTGCCTACTTTCTGAAAACTGACCATTAATGTGCTACCACACGTCGATGCTGTCTCGGTGCGAGTCTGTTGGCTAGCAGACACGCCAGGGCGATTCCTCCGATCTGGGTGAAGGCCAGTCCCAACACGGAGGCAGCAATGTGGAAGACGTTGTCGTTGACCAAGCTGAAAACTTTGCGAAAGCAGCCGTGTGGATGGATTCCCGCAGCAACCACCTCTTCGTTATTGTCTGAAGGTAGAGGTCGGTTCCTGCAGCCCTTGCGCCTAACGCAACAGCTGTCCGGCAGGGACATCAAGGTGCCATTCTCAGTGGGTGGGAAGGTCATGTGTTGTAGAGCCCAGTCCGAAGTTAGCCAGTCGCGCCAGCCTCCACCTCCACAGCACTCCAGGGCTCTCTGAAGACTATCTAGAGCATCGGCACGGCCTTCATCCTCAGTGTAGCCCGCCACCGCTCGCTGTAAACCGCTCCGAAATCCACCAGCAATGTCTTCACGATAGAAGAGGCCAGAGAGTCCACCTGCCAAACCTGCTATAAGTGCAGCAAGTTGAAAGAAACCGTAAGCCCTCAGCACCAAGGGAAGGTTTGCAGCCACCCCGAGACAACCCAGGAAACCCCAGGCGGTCACGGCGGCACCTGTGGACAGGAGAATGATTGGGGCATTAGGGTAGCGGTTGGCCGACAGCAGCATGAAGTCTGCCAGCGATATTTGAGCCCACACACCCAAGGTGAAGAGGGCCAAGCCGGCTGCCCAAAAGAGGCAGCTGAAAGCTAGAAGACCCAGACGAAGGAGGTGCATGACTCCCACTGGACGGCAGCAAGGTGGGGCAATGCCCACAGGTGGAGGTCCAGGTGGCGCCAGGGAGGCCTCAGAGCCCACAGACAATGAAAGACGATGCTGGTGGAGCTGCTCCTCCTGCTCTTGATAGGGAGACAGCAGGTAGCCAGGAATTGGCGATGGCCGACGAGGAAGAGGAGGAGGAGAGAGGAGGTCAAGACACCTTGGAGAGGACAGTCTACGCACAGCAAGCTGCTCGCGGTCCCAGTCCGAAGCTCGTCTGCTGGGACTCGGCCTAACTGACAGGGAGTCGTAAGGCAATGCAGAGCTCATGATCCCGGCTTCAGCTTTATCTACTCGCCGCTCTATTTACTCACGCCCCCTCTCTCTTCCAGTACCTCCACTATCGTCCTCCTGCTACACACAATCCCCCACCGCTTTATGGCTGGTTATTAATCCGCCACCAACACCACCAACGCCGGCTGGACTGTAAATCACACTGATGGGTCTTGCGTCGCGCTGTTATCTGCATCCACAGCCGCCTTGTTTCCGACCTATTCATCTGTTTATTTCAGGCGTCCTTTCCACCTGCATGGTCACCATAACTCGAATTCCCTGGCTGATATCCACATCCCAACATCTGCTCACTGCTGCAGCCGTCCCTCGCTGTGGTCAAGATGAGAGGTGATTGCAGGGGGAAGGATGGAGAATTCACCCATGCTCACCCTCTCTCGGTGTGGAGGAGACATCAGTTTGAGTTTGACTGAGAAAAATTTGTAGATTAAATGTGGTGGCATTTAATCCCAATCTCTGTATATTATGTTTGGAAGATGTCTGCTTTCCAGATGTTTATGTTCTCCAATAAGAGAGCAGGAGGCTGCTGGATCAAAGATGTTTATTATGTGTGAGGAATATTTTCACAAGAAACAAGTTTAAAGCCTTGAAACTGTTTATTTTCATACTATAGAAAATCTACTTGTGTTTGCAAACACAAACATAAGAGCCTCACATCTTAAATGTCATTATAAGTTCTACTTTTTAAATCATATATTTTCTTAAAATTCAAGCAGAAGACGTAAAGAGATTCTGAAAATTCAAGTCAAGCTGCAGAAACTCTACATCCTACACTTCCCATGATGCAACTTGAGATCTGTTGTTTGATCCTCCTGGTCTGGTTAACAGCACATTCACACATTCTGTCCCTGGACTGAAGTACTGGCAGTCCACAACATTGTAGTCCAAGTCCCAGATAAAATCACTGTGACATCATCAGTGCTATTATTTCTGAATAGAAAGCTCCTACAGAGCCAGAGACGACATGATACAACTGTAAAACACCTGTAAAAATGGACTTTCCATCTGTTCAACACTGTTCCAGTTCTCGGTTTGTTTTCCACCAATCATTTTTAAACACATTTAGAAACCTCCAGTTAAAATTAGATGATCGTCAAACCCCTTGAAACTGTGTTGGTCCCCAGTTAAAAGGCCATTTTATCCTGGTGATTCCTGTATAGCAGAGACTTCCCTCCCGTCAACCCCCAGCACAATCACAGCTAGTTAAAGCCTCTCAGTTCATTAAACACATTCAAAGGCCTCTTTTTATGAGGACGACCTTATTAGTGACATGATGACAGAAAGGGGACACCGGATAAGTTGGCGGGGGACAGTTTTAGGTGCGTTCGAGACAGGAAAGGAAATACAACATCTGAGCCAGGATGTGAGGTTCGGTCATCGTACCTGCTCATGTTCACAGTAACATACAGACTCAGAACCTGCTGTTAATCGACTGGTGGTGAAAACCACGTGACACCGATACAGAGACGTAAGATCTTTGTAGAGAGCGTTAGCCTGCTAACATTTACTACTTTCTTAAACACTAATTACAGCTGATGCCAATGGGAATGTTAATAGCTTAGCAGATGTATGAACGACAGAAATAGTTGAGAAATTCATTTGAACTGATATTGGTGGTCGATCAGAAAGTTGAGAGATTTACAACATCAATACAATCCTTCCATAATGGGACATGAATGTTTGTCTTGAACTTATATATTGTTACTGTCTACTAAAGGCTTAATATTGCTTGCTTAGCTTCTCATTAAATGGCCCCATGTACCCTACACATGTCTGTGCATGAGGTTAATGCTCAGAATGATCTCAGAATTATGGTCACAACACACAGTTATACAGTTCATGTTGAAAAAATGTCTTTAAAACAAGCCAGGCCGAAGAATTACTGTAATTTGGAAACAAGAGAAAAAAGACAAACAGATGTGTAAAACTGATTTAAATGTAGTTGCAGGCTCCTGATCTCCTAAATGACCTTTCATTTCATTTCTTCCTCTAATCTGTATTTAATACATTTGATAAAGTTAAATTCCTTCATCTTTAAACAAGATTCTTTTCCGCTTATTGTAAATATATATAATGATTCTGTTATTTATTCGGATACTCAGGCTGTATAGAGTCAGATGACTGCGCTTCATCTCCGTGTGTCTCCATGTGTTTCTTCAGTTTCGCCTTGGATGGGAATGTTTTCGCGCACTGCTCACAGTACGGCTTCAGCGGCTTCAACCCGGAGTGGCTGCGTTTGTGCCGCGCCAGCTCTGACGAGCCCTTGAACTTGAGCTGGCACATGTCGCAGGCATACGGCCTCTCCCCTGTGTGAATACGCTGGTGCAGCTGAGCCTCGCTGAGGGTAAGGAACGACTTCTCGCAGTGGCCACAGGGGAACGGCCTTTCTCCTGTGTGGATGAGATTGTGTCTTGTCAGTGCGTACGGTTTGGTGAAGCCCTTCCCACAGTAGGTGCAGGGGTACGGGCGGGCGCCAGTGTGGGACACGATATGCTCTTGCTGGGCTTTCTTGCTCTTAAAACGTTTGTCACACTGAGAGCAGGAGTAGGGCTTGTCATCCACATGTGACCTGTGATGTTTGGAGAGCTCTCCTTTGGACAAAAAGCCCTTCCCGCACTGGGAGCAGAGGAACGGCTTCTCCCCGGTGTGCATCCTCTCATGTCTGGCCAGCACAGACACCAGGGTGAACCTCTTGGGGCAGTGGGAGCACTGGAAAGGACGCTCGCCTGTGTGAACACGGAGGTGCTTCATGAGCAGGAAGCGCAAAGAGAACTGCTTGCTGCACTGGTTACACTTGTACGGCCGCTCGCCTGTATGGGTGGACAGGTGTCTCTTCACATCGGACCTCCGAGTGTACGTCTTCTCGCAGTGGGGGCATTTGAACTGATGCTTCACCTGATGCATTTGCCGGTGCTGAGAGCGTGCTAGCAGGGAGTCAAAGCCCTCGCCGCACTGCTGGCAGATGTAGCGTTTGCTGCTGACATGGGATTTCTTGTGCTCAAGGAGCTCAGACGCAGAGGGGAAGCTGCTACTGCAGATGGAGCAGATCTGAGGCAGCTGGCTCTCCTGTAAGTGAGACTTCTTGTGGTGAACGGTTAACGCGCGGAGGTTGGTGAAGGAGCTCCCACACAGCTGGCAGGTGAAAGAGACGGCCACATTGTGGTACTTGCTCTCGTGCTTGGCCAGATCCCACGAGTGCTGGAAGGTGCGGTCACACTGCGAGCAGTGGAACGGTCTCTCCCCAGTGTGGGTCAGCTGGTGTCTCCTGACGTCTGACGTACGCGTGAACGTCTTACCGCACGTTTCACATGTGAGGGCTTTCTGTCGTCTGCTGGGCTGAGAGGCATTTCCGGAGCAATCTTTAATGTCCTGATCATCAGCTTTGCTCTGCTCCGTGATCCCTTTGGGAAAAAGTTTTATCGATGTAAAAATTTCATCTTCGCTGGAAGGCGACGGCGTGAATTTGGCCCCTGAGAGATTTCTGTATACTTCAGTGGGAACACTCTGCATGTGGAAGTGAGGAGGACTGTTTGCATCGGCCTCATGGAAGGGACACTTCAAACAGGTGAAGATGATGGAGGTCATCTCATCCGAATCACCTGTAAATGAAAAAAAAACTAGACATTGAGTGAAATATGAAGGCCTGTCATGAAAGCGAAATACATTCATTTGAGAAAAATGATTTGAGGGATTTTGCATAATCTCATTAATTCTACTTGATAATACTCTTCAGAAAGATACGGTAAGTCAAAATTATTTTTCCTCAAGTGAATGCATCCATACGCCCCTTTAAATATAAATTACGTCACGTCCAAATGTTACCTTTGTCAGTTCCTTTAATCGCTATCACGGACGGGGCGACTGAAACATCCATTCTGCTCCTGGTGAAATAAGAACATTGTGTTTTGATATCTTCTACGTGCTACAACATTACCGATATATGAAGTTGGATGGTACTTCATCTGTGTAATATCTCTGAAACAAGTGTGCTAGAAAGCAACCAAATATTTTGACACTTATTGGGTATAAATAGCGACGTCACTACAACCAATGGCTAAATATACATTTTAAAATGAGTATTTCCACAGGGGAATCAGTAACTGGATTACAGTAAGGATGTTTTTTGTACATTTTGGGTTCTCCGCTGATTTCTTTCGACCACATCTTGATTTGACACGTCTCCTGGCGGCTTGGCGAGGTCTTCATCTGCAGACGGGTGGATCTGCGCACGTCAGCGGAGGAGGAACACAGCTGTGCTTCGGAGAGTTCACTGGAGACATCTGTATTCTCTTCATGTTCAGAGAAGGATTCATTGTCCTTCTGTTCTGTGAGAGCGTTCAGGCTCTCTACGCCTCCGTGTTGCTCCTCGGTTTGGTCGCCTGTGTCACATCCTTCATGCGTTTTCTCTTCCTCTGTTGTATTTCCAATCCCAGCCTCAGTATTAACATATGATTCGTTATTTGAGTCAGTAATCTTTTCTGTCTGTACATCTTGATCGAGGCTATCCTTCTTTAAAGCAAACGTTTTTGTCAGAGTCTCCAGAGCTTTCGCAACATCCACAGTTTCACTTGTTTCTTCTGCCTTCAAACTGGTCAACTCCTCACCGCCGCCGTGATCGGCACTCATAGCCACGATTTCCTCCTCATAGAAGTCTGTTTGAACTTCAGAGACCTCCATCACTTCTTCATCCACCTCAAGCACTCCTACTTCCACTTCGGTGTAGACGGTCACGACGCTGTACTGGTCCCCCCCGACTAAAGTGACGGGTACGTTAGCGTAGTTGTGGATCGACTCCAGTCCAACAGAGAGGTTTGTTTTTTGAGAGGGAGGAACAGATAGAGCAGACATGATGCAGCTGCCAACGGTGGATGAGGGGCCATCTGTAACAAAAAGACGAGGACATTAATGGTTTGCTTAATAATATTGAATAAAATATTAATTGATGAGCCATTTCCTGCTGATCATCTTTTCAGAAATACTTACAAGGCATTTTCAACAGTCCAGAACTCTTGCAGTGCTCCAGGACGAAGCCCAGATCTTCAGGTGTTGACTGAACACATTCCTCCAAAACTGAGGGAGTCGATCCGAGCCAGGCTGTCATCTGTAATCCCAGAACAGCTGTTATTAACTTAAGTGTCTTGCACAGGTGAAATGACCTGAAACATCTGAATGGATGGATGGAATACCTGTTTGAGGTCCGGTACTGGAAGCAGCTTTTCCAGTTTTGAGAGCAGCTCCCACAATAACACATGCAGGGCAGCATCGTATTGTGGGCCATATTCGACAGGGAAAACCTCCTGCGAGCATAAGGAAGTGTCAGCTGACCACAGAACTGCTTGTTTGGATATGTTATCTGAAACAAGTTCTGACAATGTGTTGCACCTGGAAGAAGTAAGCTCTCTCAACGGGATCTTTCAGAAGGCTCTGAACAAGGGCGATGAAAGTGGACTCTGTTGTTTTCACCTCTCCATCCCTGTACTACCACAGAGAGGATTCACATCATTAGAAGAAGACCACATCACATCATTATTTGGGTTCTTCTTCACTACACTTACATCTGTAGTTGCAGATGTTATTGGGAGCTTCTCCAAGTGGGTCTGGATCACTTGAGAATCAACAGAACCACGACTGCAGCCTTTGCATAGCTCCAGGATCAACTGAAACATGAACAAATTGAGCTTATGTTTAAGCATAATAGCAACATGAAGCAGAACACTTTCTGCAATGTGAAAGTGGCATCTACCCTCGCTCTTAGGCCCAGAATGAGCTGGGCTCTCTGTTTGTGGTTCAACAGTCCAGGTACCGCCTCTGTCACCAAGAACACAAACTCCTGAAGTTTATTGTAGCTCATCACATCTTTCTGCTTCGCCAGCTGCCACAGAGCAGCGGACCGCAGCTGCAGTGGAGGCACCAGGAGGCGAAGAGCTGCAAGTGGCAGGACTGAAATAAGAAAGTGTTGTGAGACAGAGAGATGATCTATGGAGGGCAGCAGGGAGCAGACACAACTCCACACATTTTTTTTTACAGGAACTATTTTGAAATTATTTTGAAATTACGTCATTCACAGTGGAAACGACACAAGTAAATATATGTACATCAAGGAAATGACGCAAGCACTGGTCAATCTATCTGTACCCTCAGTACGACAAGCTCGAGCCTTTGAACCTGTGTACTTTCTGAACGAACTACATTTTAAACTAACACAGTAACATGCAACATGTATGTACATACTACACATTTTGAGATTGTAATCAATAGAATATTTGCCATTGACTATTATTATCTGAATACTCAAGTTTAGACGCAGTAGTACCAGTCTGCCAAACTAGCTATACTATCATTTCATGATGCCTTTAAATAGACGGACCCCGATAACATTCAAGCTAACATAAACACAAACTGAGCGCAAATAGAGCGGGAAAAGACAATTTAAAAACATACCGTTCATTTTCTCTGTTGGCCCAGGAACCTTCATTTGTGCGTCACGTCTAATTTTGGCTTCAAAATTAAATATAACATGTTTGATTTGGTGGCTAACATGCGCTCTAGGTACGCAAGCGTCCGTTTCCTGAACTCCTCTTTCACATTTTCATTTTTACAAAATAAAAGTACCCAAACTGACTGTGCGCATAACCCTTAGCACGTATGATTCCCTCCAAGACATGTTTCAACATCAGTCTGTCAATTGTTGGAAAAAACACGAACAGTCAATTCATTTCATGAAGAGGGTTTAGCAGTGTGAATTAATATATTATATATAGTATATATTAACGTTGTCAAACTATAATTCATGTTCTATTGACAGACTCGTATTACCTTTTACAGGTGTACATAAAGAAGTGGCCAGTGAACTGACACTAAGTAAAATAGATTCTAACGTAGCTTATTTTACTCTTTTATTCATTCTACAAAAGATTTAAGTCACTTAACAATTAGTATTATCAATATCTGTCATATTTTTTACTTTACTTAAAAAAAAAAACGTCCCCTGCTCTTTGGGCAGTTTCATCATCCATTTCTTTCTGGTCTATTACATAAACATCATCATTTATTAAAACATATTATTAAAGATTTTTATTAAATGTTTAAGACAAATTGGATGTTTAACTTCTTCAGACTCTACCGGATGTATTTCTTCACAGTTGTGGAGCGACTTCAAAATAAAAGTTCAAGCGACGAGGAGCACGTTGGTGACGTCATCACGTGATGCTACAGTTCCCAGTCACATGAAACATTCTATAGCGTATATTTTTGTACACCGATTTCTGTCTTTTTGGGCACAGAAATCACATAAAACTGAATCTGCACTATAATCTGCGGGTTGTGATACACATCCTACATGGACGAGGACGGGCTGCCGATTGTGGGGTCTGGAGTTGATCTTACCAAGGTTGGTGTCAAGCTAACGTATTAGCTTATCTAGGAAATAAGAAGAGTTGCCATTTCTAGCAACTTGTTTACTTAATCTTTTCAGCTGAAACATTTTATATTAAGCGAATAACACAGACAATAGTTGCTCCAAACAACGGCCGTTAACATTCAATGTCCCCTCGTTTTCTTTCTGTTCTACACACTGTTAAACACATGATGAACATTTTAGGTTTATTTACAAATCCACAGACTTTCTTTCAGGAAGTCTCACTTTGTTGTCTTCGCAATACATCCAACGAAAATGTGTGACTCATTGGATATCCTGGCCTTATTAAAAATCTCATTCAATATGAAATGAAAGGAAATGGATGCAGCACGAGTGTTGACAGCTCACATTGTGACCCCAAGATGAACCTCTTGGATCACACATGACTGTCATATGCTCGTGTCGCTTTCAGTATTGACGTCTTGTGACGTATTTTCCTTTCAGCATGTTTGATAGTAGTAGTAATAGTCAGAATAATAAGTACACAGAAGGTGAATAAAAAGTATGCAAATGGGCAGAAAGAAGCATCCGACAGTTTTGACTCAAGTGGGATCATGAAAGGGTGCAACGTTTAACAGTAATTTAATACATGAAGGCACAAAAACATTGCATTTTGATTCTCTGAAATGCAGAAGCTGACAGTTGAACAATTTAACCCATATAAACATTTAATGTATTGGTATTTTCTACAACAATAAATGCTTCTTGGAGCAGTCTTTACTAAAAAAGTGTAGGTGAAAATAACATATTTCTGGAGGAAGCTCACCTGTGGTTGAAGCAATTTTCATTTAGGTTTATTATATAAATAATATCTACATATACATGAACTGATTTTGTACTAAAATGGTTAGAAATAAATTTTATCTCAATATCCAGTATGTTCAAATGGCATTAATCCGTGTCCTCTTTTCTTCTGTTTTGTATTTTATTGGTTGCTGTAGCCTTTTGAATTGGAAACTAGGTAAAAAAGACCATTTGGGTGGTGTGAATGACTCCATTCTCTCTTTCACCCGAGGTTTCTCCTCCGCTCTGGCATGTGTGACTCAACAGCTTTGTTTTTCATTCCTTTCAGGTCCCTGCGATTCAGCAGAGAAGAATTGTCGCCTCGCTCAATCAGTTCATTGTGCACACGGTTCGGTTTCTCAACAATTTTTCTACAGTTTGTGAGGAGGTTTGTGCGTCTTCTGCTCTTTACATTTATGCTTCTGCTGTCTTTGTTTGTGATCCTTCTGCAGTCTAAATCCTCAACTGCCTTTATTCTTTCTCACAGAAACTTGCCAGCATTTCTCTTCGCATACAGCAGATTGAAACCACCCTGTGTATTCTGGAGGCCAAGGTGGGTTTGTCTTCTAACTGTATGACCCCTTATGACACTTAAAGTTCATGTTATGTTGATAAACTCAGCATAGATGAAATATTGTCATTCTCTGAGCAGCTGTCCTCCATTCCTGGACTGGAAGATGTCACAGTCGATGGAGTCGGTCAGCGCCAAACTGTTCAGACCAACGGACCAACCCCCGCTAGTCAGACTCAGACAGATGGTTCACCAGCAGGGATCCTTCCGTCCTCAGAGGTAGATAGACACACATTTGACTGTTGTATTGACGGTGATGTTGGAAAAAATGCAAATTAAGGCCCCCACATCTGATGTCTTGTCCCAATTGAAGCACTTCTAATTTCTGGCTATATTGTGTGTTGCAGCCTGCTCAGACTGCGCCAGAACCTGTGACGACGCAGAGAGCAGAAGCTGAACTGGCTGCAGTGAATGTCATGACTGTGGCCAAGGACCCAAACTACGCAAGATACCTGAAGATGGTTCAAGTGGTGAGAAATACACGACATGTTCTATATGAGAGTAAAAAAAACATCCGTGCCTCGTGCTCTGTCTTAATACATGTGTCCTCTGTCACAGGGAGTTCCGGTTATGGCCATTCGGAATAAAATGGCCCTGGAGGGTTTGGACCCGAACTTGCTTGAGTAAATGTTTCAATTCTATGGAGCTGTTTCCTGCCAAAACTTAGCAAACACAAAAAAACTTGTTTTGCAAATACACTTCGATTAAAAACAAATTCAGTGAGGTTTCGCATGTGCAAAACACCATTGTATAGCACCACCTGCTGTGTTGGAGGGTGAATAACTACAAAGAGAGAGACCTCAGCACATACACAGCAGTACGATTTGGTGTTTGTAGGATGTTTCTTTGATGTATGAGAGAGAGGCTGTATCTTTCTTGGCTTGTACAAGTATGTTCTTTTGCTAAACACGTCTTTTGTATTTGCAAAACAAAATTCATGAGTTTGTTATTGGTGATTTGCATTTGCAAAACACACATAGTTTCTTATTAAATGAATTAAACATGTTTGTCTTTTTGTTTGTTCAATTTTGGCATCAAATGAGCTCCATTTACTTTTGTTTTTCCAAATATCTCTCAATGTTCTCATCCAAATACTTCCTCCCTGCTCACTGCAGCACCCCAGATGCCCCCTTGCCTGACGGAGGAATGAAGAACACGGACGACGATTTTGATGCCAACAGTTCTGATAGTGAATCGTCTTTCAGCGACTGACGTCTGGGCTCTACTCTCATCGCCATGAGGCTTCCTGCACACGCAGCGTCTTCACACCTGTACTCTCAGGGTGAAGTACGGGATAAATGAATAATCAAGGAGTGTCAGCAAGTTGTAGGTGCCTGAAACAGGAGGAGTGATTGTAATTTCAGTGTGAAACAGCTGAAATGTTTCATCCTATAGGTCAATTGATGACCTCGATTTTGATACAGTAGCATTTTGAGAAATTCATATTTTTTCAAAAAGGGGGAAATACACCCTGTTGTTTCTCTATAAGCAGTAGCAGGTAGATTTCTGCAAAATGAATGATTTAATAGTGATTTCCCATCAGTTTCTACTATCATAGTCCAAGGTCCTCAACAGATTCACTCAACAATTGAAAGTCTGTTCAAGTGGAACACAAGTATGTAGGATACAGTAAAGGTTAGATACATACATGATAAGGAGGTGGTGAGAAACATATCTCAATAACCAACCAGTCAGTATTAATACTCACAGCTGTTTGATCCATAGGAACATTTACTGTGATTAGATCGCCTACTAACGTACTTTGTACTACATACTCCAACATGATGTACCACATACTGCAAGTGTATCATTGGTTTGTTAAGACCTTTCACACTGAAGTACACAGAATACACCAACCAGGGAAACTGTTCTACATCCTGTCATCACAACAAAAGCATCACTGTCGTTCAGAATGTCTCAGCTGTGTATTTTTGTTGATAAGATTTTATCTGGAAAAGAACTGGACATGTTTGATTTGTACCTCGTCTGGCTGGACACTGGTACAGCACCTCTTGGGTTGTTATGTGGGAGCCCTCCTGCTCCACTGGAGACATTTAAGTCCCCTTCAACTTTTGAAACGCCAACAATCAGCTGTGTTCGTGTACACGGCATCAATTTTGGAATATGTGTGTATTTTAATGTAATTTTTTGATAATAAGTCTATAATACACTGTACATAAACAATGTCCCATTCAAAGCCATTAAAACTGCAATTATTGTATTGTTATTGTATCCACTGTCATTACAGCACAAAATTACACTCTAATTTATTATATACGTCTTTCTCTCTGAACTTCTGTCTCCAAAATTATATATATATTTTCTCTTGTTTCGGCTTGTGGGATAAATGAATAGAACTGTTTTTTCCTCGTTCTTTTTCTGCCTCTGCGGCATCATGGAGGCCTGCAGGCCAGAGAATCTGAAACGTATAATTCTGAGGCCACTCGTCCAGAACGAAAGCCGAACAGAATAAAATGAAGGATTTTCTGCTGTAACGGCAGAACTGAGGGTGCACTTCTTTAAAATCAGATGCTGCACAAGCAATTAGAATAATGCTAATAATTCAATGTTGCTAATCATTGACATGTCCAAGACTGTAAGTATAATACAAATAAAGATATAATAATGTATTTTATGTAAATGAATAAATCATTTCTGTGATGGTTTTCTTGTCATGATAACATGTTTCTTGTGACATGTTTAAAAATGTAAAAAAAAAAGTGAAGTAGAAACTGAAACAGGGCCAAGAATTAAGCACAAATCACTTTGTGTACTGCAGCAAGGAGTTTGTGATTTGTGTGTCTTTCCTTTAATAAACACTCAACACAGTCAGCTTAAAATGTAGAAAATTATCTTTATTCTTGTACAGTACATTGTGTAATTAGCAAAATTGTGAGTAACTGATTGAGCTGCTTATTGCCTTGTAAATACAGTATCTGTTAATCAC
>CAAKHC010015366.1:33641-90046 GCA_901007825.1 Macroramphosus scolopax
CATTAGAGTGCAGGATTCTCTCATTATAAACAAATGTTTTCATGATCTGTGCGACATCACATACCACTGAAAGATAACAACATGAGCAGTGTGATTTAAAGCAGCAATGAAAAATGCTCATAAACAAAAGACATCAAGTTCTGGAAACTTCGCTCCTCGAAGGTTCTCAAAAACAAACTGTACAACTTCAGAAGGAAAAGGCAGGATTTGGCTGAATGCTTAAAGCTCTGTGTGGGATGCGGCAGTAGTTCTGATAACCAATGTTAAGCCATTTGGATCAGTACAAGACACACTTGACGTGAACATGCAGTACGACGGGTTATTCCTGTTTGCAACCTTGACTTTCTCATTTGCATATCTCAGGTCCGGACTGTAACCACTGTGACCATCAACGCTTTGCCTCATGACTTCAGACTGCAGCAGAAGTTCCCACCACTTTCCGTGGTATCGTAATTCAGCCACATGCGCAGCGATCATGTGTCATCTGTGTGATGAACTTCCCATATTAGCGGATGCACGTCCAACACAACGTGTCACACTGGTGTGGCAACAGGAGCAAAGTGCAAAGTGAGTTTTTCACTCAACACAGGCAGCAAGAAGTGCACATTAATGAATATACTATGTTTGAGTAAAAACAAGTAAACAGATGCAGGCTGGGGGTTTCCTTCTTTCCCATAATGTTACACCTGTATAACTAGTTGTACAAATGTATAAATAACAAAAAGCACATAGGTTTATACATTGTTGTATGCATGTGTAGAAAAATATAGTTCATCAGAGTGTATTATTAGTATAAAAAGATTTACAAAAGCTAGTGCAGCACATGTTTAAAACCTGAAAATACATTGGTGTAACTTCTGCTCGTGGCTGATCCAGATCACTCCTCGTACTCGGTCTTCACCCGTAAGGTAAACAGCTGTAGGACATAAGAAGGGGAGACAAAAAAAAAAATCTCTTTCAGCCCCGAAAAAAAAAAGAGTTTACCTCTCGGTTTGAAGTTGTGATACTCACTTTGAAGTCGTTGATGTACGTGAGGAAGAAGCAGACGAAGCTGAAGGCAACAGTCCACTCACATACAGAGCTGGCTAGATGGAGGGGATAATCCTGCAAGAGGGGAATCTTAAATCAACTGAAATAATAGTTATATTCATCATAGATGCAGTTAGCAAAAATCTGAAAACAAACCTTGTTTCCGGAGTCGCTGTGCAGGTCGGTTGCTTTCACCAAAAAACCACAGATGACAGCTGAGTTGCACATTAAGGAAATTGGCATTTGCATCACATAAATTTACTGTTAATGAGACTAGCAATAACACTGATGACACTAAGATAAGAGATAGTAAACAGGACAAGCACACACTTTTGAATATTTTGACAGGATACTGGGGAAAAAGGCCAAAGATGAAAGAAGGGCAAAACCCAGTCGGGCTCGACACACGTTCAAGGAGGATCCGTATGGATAAGCCCGATACGATATACATGCCTGGAGGATTATGTAGATGATACCAGTGATGAAGAACAGAAAGGCTCCAATATAATGGACATTTGTCACTTTGGTTTCCTGCAATCAGAAAGGGGGGCAAACATTAGCGACGAGGCAATTGTTAGCGATCGATTTTTAGATAAGCAACATCAGCTGATGCCTGTGCTCAAGAGGCTGACTGCCAAAATATCTCTGCACTTATTTCTGTACATTTACACAATGAGATGCTGTTTTCTGCAGATGAATGCCTTTGAGCGTTAAACAACTCTGTCGACTGCAAGTCTCTCTTTGGTTGTAAAAACACTAGTAGAGGACCGAGAGGACACTGGAATCGTTTGTTTCTCAGGGACATTGTAAGTGGGAATTGCTGATTAATGACTCTTAAGACTTGGGAATAACTAATGTCTCCCCGCTCTGTCATGTAGCGTGGAAACCACAGTGACTTAAAGATTCACAATTCAAGTTGTGTAATGTGAACTTGGATTGAGCAATATGCAGACAATATCAGTTCTGTTATATAAATGTTCATCCAGGTCAGTACATAAATTGGGCTTCATAGACAGACCATCAGCCTCCTTGCACAATATCGGCATCAGCCAATGAACAACTCATATTGGTCGACCACTAGAAAACACGCCATTAACCAACATATTTATAATTTTGCATTTTTCTTTGCATAAATATTGCACTCATTTGAATCCATACCGGAAAAGTCGCTACGATGCACATGCCCAAACAGGACAACATCCCGAGAACAAGAGCAGCTTTATTCAGCCGTGGAGGCACCACCTCCGATCGCTCGCACAACTTCTCCACAAACTTGTACCTGGCATATATGGTGGCTATTCCTGTGCAAAAATTCAAATACATTTACGTAAGCCTTTTTTTGTTAGATAACAATTGCATCATAACCCATCATTTCTTCTTTCATTTTCTCACAAAATAGAAGTGAGACCAACATGACTGGAAAGGCTGCTTCCTCCCTTTGGAAAGCCCAGAGTTTCCTAACCAGATTAGACAGTTCACAGAAGAGACATCAGCAGATGTCTTGATGGTTAAACTACCTGCACATGCCGATATGAACGTCATCAAGCCAAAAATGCAGCTCTCTGGAGGGTTCACACCTGAATCACTGGAAATGGAAAACAGATGTGCATTTAAGTTGCTGTCACATATTATCTTGCTTCAGTTGTTAATTCTGTGCAATTTAAACTTGTACTTGCATCGTTTTTTTACTAATCAACATACTTAGCATAGTATTAACACACAACACGCCACCATGAACCCCAGAACATCAACACATGCGTCATCTTTTACTTTTGGCTAAGACCTCCATCAGTTCCCGCAATGAATGATGACGACGGGCTTGCAACAAATGCACATTTGTATTCCTGCAGACTTTAAGGTTTTAAACATCATCATCTCCCCACTGGATGTTTTTATTCAAAACCAAGTGTTTAGGAAACTTCAAATATTATGACCCTTTGGGGAATTGTACTGATCTCGCCCGTTAGTTCGGCCGGTTTCGTCCCCCAATGGTGATTAAACGTGAAGTCTTCCAACGTGAATCTCAGCTCACCAAACGGTTCCTGCCCACATTATTCCTCACTTACAGGCTTTTAGCCTTAAAATAAGTCCGATGCGAAAGAGAGAAGTGAAAGGACGAAGCTGCAGTTTCCTAAAAATAAGAGGCATGTAAATGAAGTGAACTTTGGGTACCAGCCAAGTGAGCTGGACGGAAACCGAAAGTTAGGGGACTCAACTCTGCCGCAATTTCCAGTAATAACGAGGTCAAAAAACATATGTTTTGTCTTGTTTTTATATCAGAAACGTGTTCCTGTTAAAATGTATTGTGAAGAAGATTAATATAACTTACCTTATGTACGGGAACAATATATCGACATCACGTTTGAACAGCGCAATAAGGTAGGGGACGATGAAAGTGCAGGACGACCAGACGACCAGAAACGCTGGCAGAACGCACAATCCTTGCGAGAACCAGAACATGTCAGAGAGCTTTTACTCTATTACAGTAGAGTGGAGACATACAGCATTAAAATAACCGCTGGACTGATCTTCTGCTGAGTTAGGAGATGTAGCTGTATCGGATGTCACATGGCGCTGCGACTCTACAGCTACTGTAACCTCTTCCCCAAAACGAGTTCATGTGGGCCGGCCTACGCAAACACAACCACCTGCTATGGTCGTCCTTTCTTCCCTTTATCATCCGTTTCCCCAGGACACGATATGCATGTGTCTCTAGCAAAATAATGAAGTAAAAATCACATTTTACCAGAAGAATAAAAACACCTATTAGTATGAGTGAGTATTGTTGTATGATATTATTTGGTTATTCATTATTCAATTTATTGCATGTAAGCAGCATTTTGAGAGCCTGCAAGTATTCTCACACACTTATCTATGAACATGCTGTTGACCCCTACTGACACACCCAAAACATTCTTCTACCACTCTCTAGTGATTCTATCACTGAATTTTAACATTTTCAGGAAGCAACAAAGATACTTGACTGAAATGTTATTACATACATTCATGAAAATGGAGCATGATTATTAACTCAGACGATACCAGATGAAGACAAATCTGCCTGAAGACCTTTATCTTCTCAGATTGTATGATCACTTTAGTGGTGGACATTTTTAAACAATCATTGATGACTGCTGTTGGTAAAGTATCCAACCTAGGACGAGGGGTCGGGCTCCTCCAAAGGGTCATCAGACAAATCTGAGGGGTCGTGACATGATTAAGCTGATCAAAACTGGATCATTTATTTTAATGAAACCATGTGAGAAGTTTACAGGGGAAATTAACGGGTTGGTGGAGCTGTTAACAACTCATAAACACCTGAAATGTTGACTAGACTACAAAAACAAAAGTCAAAAGGTTGTAAATGGCTCGTTTTATTTTCAACACTGTGTTGTGTTTTAAAAGCTTCTTTTATAGCTATGAACCACTGTGTCAAACGTTCATCTGGGAAATAACCGAAGCTGCCAAAGTAAATGTAGTGGGATAGAAAGAACATTTTTAAAATGTAGTTGAGTGTACAAGTACATCGACGTCATACAGTTGTTGAGGAAATGTACTTACTTACTATCCACCGCTGTCAAATGCTCATGTAAAATATGCTTTTGCCAATTAGCTGCTAATTAAGTGGTAAATGCTAATGAAGGTGCCATTAATTTTAATACTAATTGATGATTAATCATGATACTAGAGGGCTAAAATCCTTTTAATAGATGTCATTTCTCAGAAAGATGCTAACAAGTGGCCTTCTGACCCCTTTAGACCCTCAACCAGTGCCTGGTAGTCCGTACTCCACCACGAGAGGGCGACAACGACTTCAAAAGCGCGGAAGAATCGTGACAGCAGAACGTCATCACCGCCGAAGAAGAGTTGCATCTATGGTCGTCATGTGTCTTAAAGTCTGCCGGGCGGTCAGCTGACAAATCCGGGTTGTTTGTTATGTTTAATTTCTTTGTTCGCTGCGTTGGCCTGCGTCTTTATTGAATGAATGCAGCGCTATGCTTCACCGAGGAGAACCATGGTAGTCGTCAACTCGGTGCTAAAGCTGTTGCAGAGGCAGACGTACACCTGTCTGTCCCACCGCTATGGACTCTACCTGTGCTTCGGGGGGATCGTCCTGATGATAGTATCCGCCTTCCAGTTTGGAGAGGTGAGACTCTGCTGTTCAATTCACCAGTTTTGCTGCTGTTTCCCGACAGCTGTCTAGCTAACACAACGGGCTGTGCTCAGCCTTCGTAGCCTTGTTTTGAGGCGCCATTTCCCCAGATTGCACTAAAAAAAAACTGTAGTTTTAAAAATATCGCTTGTAAATAGCTCTGCATCGATTGTAGCTCTTTCATTGAGGCTGTTTACGAATGTTTAGATTGTTACATTAAATTCGGCGTTATATAGATTCACTTAATCCTACTTAAAATATCAACTTCGTTTACATTTGATTACCTTGGTGCAGCCCTCTTATGTTATTTTTGTGGAGGGACATTTGTGAATCATTTTGTCATATTGTGCAATGCACAGCGTATAAAGATGCTCTGGTGTGTAGGTTTGGGACCAAGAATCAGGTGCCCAAAGCAACTGTGTCATACATTGTCAATGCCCTCTCTCCATACAGGTGGTGGTGGAGTGGAGTCGGGACCAGTATCATGTACTGTTTGACTCCTACAGAGACAATTTGGGTGGCAAATCATTTCAAAGCAGGTGAGGAAAAAGACAACACACATGTTTTCTCCTAAAGGATTGTGCCTTGAACTTTACTGTGTAAATCCTCATTTAGATAAATGGGGTAAACTGTATAGTGGAATATGTGCATTAACGCACAAAGGTGTTAAGAAACATTTATACAGACTCAAATTCGTCAGAGAAGGAAATTGTGTGCCGGGCAGAAGAAAGGGGTCACGGCTTTGCACTTGTGAGCTGTATGAGTAATTCTTGTGTTCTCTTGCAGGCTCTGTCTGCCCATGCCGATTGATGTGGTGTATACATGGGTGAATGGCACAGACACGGCTCTGCTGAAGGAGCTGAAGGCGGTTAAAGAGCAACTGGAGGAGGAACAGAAAGCTCTGAGGTAGCTGTGGCTCGACTGCCATAGCAAGGCAGAATAATGTTATCAATTTCTACACTTAACAATAATGCATACACACTTAAGTGACTTCACCATGTTTAGAATGATCTGTAGTATTATCAATTTCATAGTGATTGCCTGTGTAGGCATTGCCCAGAGGAAGAGGGAATCATTGAAGACGGTTTGATATGTAGACAAACCTGTTATACTGTATGAAATAATGAATTGCTGCTTTCATCGGTTTGTTTGCACGCAGGGAACGTCTGGGGAAAAACGAGACAACTGAAGTGCCAAAAGACAGGTGAGTGCGATGACATATTGGATGTGTGTTTGCTCGCTCCACTGGATACCACGTCACTATGTTTTGCTTTTCAAATTCTTCTCCTCCTGTTCCTTCGTGTTTAGCATGAAGCCAGAATGCCTGCTGTCCCACTGCATCGTAGCGCCCATGCTGGCCCTGGATCCCGCTCTGCCGGCCAACATGACACTTAAAGACCTACCCTCAATCTCTCCCTCCTTCTCTGCGGCGAAGGAGCTGCTGCTGCTGAACAAACCTTTCCATCCGTCCACAACCGCGTCTGTGGTCATCTTCCACTCGCAGGCTGACGGTAAAGAGTGTTCAGATCAAGAGCTAATGAGCTCAGACCGAATCCATCAGTAACAAGACATGATTTCAAGCAAACAACAGATTCTGCACGGAGAGCAGTAAAAATCACGAGCTGTTAACTGAACCCACCAGGCAGATTATCACTTGTTATTCGAATAATGTTTAAGTGACAGAACACGATGACGTTACAGCTGAAGAGGGACATCAGAATCAGAATCAGAAATCCTTTATTAGTCTCATGATGGAGAAATTTACAAATTTACATCTGCATTACCAGGAGCAGAGAGATTGATGGAGTGAACGTGTGACACGTAATAATCATGAAGAGCCGATGTAAATCACAACTTTTATTCCTCTGATGTGCATATTGCCGTTACTTGTCAGGAAACCAGCAGAGTTGAGCTTCACACCCTCGACAGCAGCAGTGAGCGCAGCATCTCATGACTCACCTGCTGTGAAACCTTGTGGTTCTTTAAGACGCATGATGTTAACAACACAGCGGTGAACTGCTCTTCTGTTGGACAGGAAAATGTGGGCACATTACCCACTGTCGGTGCAAACTGTCAGATCTTCTTGTTGTTTTGTTTTATATCGACTGTGAAGATTCTCAGTCAGGGTTAATTATGAAGCTCTGATCAGACAAATTAAAGGTTCACATTTATTATCATTAAAAGTAAAGTTAAATGAAACAGCAGATCTTCAGAAAGTCTGCGTTCAAGTGTTTAACTATTAAAAGCTACACATCGATTCTGAAGCTCACCTTGATTCTTGGTTTGTTTTTTTTCACAGCTGAAAAAGCCTATACAGATGTGTTCAGAGAAGACCAGAAGTTCTCGGTGTCCAGATGTTACCTGGTGAGTTTGTTACTGTCATGAAACCTTCAGAGAATTCAATCCGACCTAGTTTAGGACTCAAGCTTCCATCAATACCTGAACGTTTCTTCACCTCTTTAAGAGACGTCTGCCAACATGTTTGATTAAAAGCAGTCAAGTGTTCCTCCCTGATGTGTGTTTTCCAGACGACAGATAAAGAGGCTCCTGGTCTGATCCGCATGCAGGCTCTGGCCTATCTGAGCGGCTTCCCGGGATCCTTCAAGGAGACGGAGCAGCTGAGAGTCAAACTGCCTGCCGTCATAACCGATAAGATCAAACAGGTAAAACTGCAGTTTTCTGAGGACACTCGGAGTGAAAAGCAGACTGTCAATACGGACGTCGATTAGAATACATGAAAGGAAACTTCCTCTCTGAATAAGAATACAAAGGAAACACACAACACAAAGTCAAATTAGTCTCTAATTTCCATGTTGAAAGAACAAATTTAAATGAAGTTCTTAGCTAAACTAACATGGACACGCATGAACATAACTTACAGAGCTCCGCCCCCCCAAGCAAACAAAAGTGATAGTTAAGGAGTGTAAATGAGGAGTAATGTGGTTAAAAAAGAGCCAGTCAGTGATGAGGGAACGATGTGGAAAGTAGGTCCTCAAAGAAAGTTAAATAATGAAGAGAAAACGTATCTTTACAGCAGTTATAGGATTTGTTACTGATAGTAACAGGGAGGAAGAAGAAGGCACAACGGCAGCTTCATCATAACTGACTCCGCCACCAGATGTCGCCCTCAGAGTGTCTCAGCACGGCGCTGATGGATGTGGCTTCATCTTTATCACTGCAGATATCTCTGTGGTCTCAAATTAAGATTTTGATCTTTTTATACACAACAGGAATGTAATCTAAGAAAGGGCTAATCACAACTGTCAAACCCTCCTTGAAGAGGCGTTCGCATCGTCCTGCTAAATGTGGGCTTTTTCTATTTTAAAGAGTTATGTTGCGATGTCGGATCAAGGGCCCCTGTTTAGCTCGGCGGTTGGCGTATCTAATAATTTTCTCTAATAAGAACTCTGCTTTATATCTTGAGGGGGGGGGGAATGCCACTAATGAGAGCGGATTACTCTGAAATAATCCAAGTAAACAACACGGTGCTGAGTGGCCCTGTCACAGCAGCAGACACGCTGCTCGTCCTGTCCAATAATATACTCGTTGATAACGTCCTTTATAGCAGCATTTGTATAGTGAATGCAGCTCCTACATTTACATAAAGCAGTATAAAACTATATTTTCTTCAGATGTATATGCTTTGTAAAAAGTGTAATTGATCACGTTCTGGGATGAGACGAAAAGGGGCGGGGCTCATGAAACAAACGAAAATAAAAGTAATGTGACTCTTTCCAACTTCAAAAAGAGGAAATGATAGTATATTTTACAAGTTATGTTTATGAGGCCTCAGGCGTAAATACTAAGATAGTGTAGGAAGGGAATGAGCTGACATGCAAAACATGCAAACAAACTGCCTGCAATGGTAAATGCAACCAGAACACGTACTGAAGTACACGGCTTCCCCTCAAGGAAGAACACACGTGAATCATGCTTCTCCAATCCCAGGTTAACGGCTACAAGTGGAATGAGCTTTTAGCTTTATTGGCTTTTATCCGTCATATATTGTCATATAGTTTTATCTGATTGTGCAGAAAAATACTGCATTCGATCATTACAAGTATTTCACTGAATGTGTGGACGCAGCTACAATGAACCTCTGAGGACTCAGAATCACTTTGTTTTTCACACATACATCATCGTCATGTGATGATAACTGTTGGTATTCAGGCTGGCGGTGCGGCGGTTAACATTAGAGCATCTGTTTGGAGTGGCACGGTGCCCGCCAGCCGACTGGAAGGTCGTCAGGATTTTATTGGCCTTCCCTCAGCTCCTGTGACACACTCTGTCAACATGCGTGTGTATTAAGACCTGCCCTTACCTGTTCCGCGTCTTCCAGGGTGGAGTAGATAAACGGACAAACGACGCCCGACAAAGTCAGGATGGAAAATGTGCGTTTGTCATCAAGGGCCACCGCACGATGCACAAATAGGATACGAAGGTGTTTCCTGGTGTCACCAGGCCAATTCTGTGAAAGAGGGATGATGTGCATAGTGCTGAGGGAGAGGTTCAGCGCTGAGAGATGGTCGGTATTAATAGCCGGTGTTTAGACCGAGTGCCACGGTGATGAAAGCTGCTTGGTGCCGTCGCCTGTCGAATCCCGTGGCCCTCCTCCGTGTTTGTATGTACAAGTTACTGATGTAAGTGCGTGTTGTTGTTGTGATTGAGGCCTGCGAGCGTCCACATAGTGGACAACGCTGCCTCTCTTATTTCATTACAGTCCCATCGATTGAATCTGCTGTACATCTGCAGCTGGGGAGGTTAATGTTATCAACATGGATAAACATCGTTGAATGTCATCAGTCAATGCATTGATTGGAAAACAAATCTTGAGTGACAGGACGCCACGAGTCTCAAAGATATTACATATTACACCCGAGAACCTTTTGCATCTTTACTTGGTAAAGGAGGTCATTGATTCGTCTGTTACATTCGGTTTATTTGATCGTTGAGGGACGTGCTGCTGCAGGTGATCATCGATCATCCTCTTCATTGTGACTTGTTAAGTAAACGGGCTTGTGTGTGCGTCAAGGTGTTTACACTGGCGCGCTATAAAAGCCCGGCTGCCCGTGTGAGGCCGCCACACGCCTCAGCTCGGTGCACGTGTGTCAGAGTATTATCAAGCCTATAAAGGGAGCTATAATAAAGACGGCAATGTGATCCCAGGCTGGCTGTCTCCTGACGGGACCCTGCTGGGTTTATAAGACCCACTTAATCCTCACCTAAAAACAGGAGCGGAGGAAAGGCAACGAGGGGAGGCGGCACACGAGCTCCGGTGAGATGTTTGGGCGCTGTGTTGTATGATGGAGTCAGACGTGGTCGACATTTTCCTGGGAAGCTTAGGAGTTTGAAACAGGCAAGGCCAGGGGTATCTCTTTCTCTCTCTCTCTCTACCATGCAACACACACACACACTATTGTCTGATGCCACACATAGCTCCCCTGCAAACATACAGACAGCCACCTCCATGTGACCCCCCCATAGAGAACATTACATCACAGATTTTCCGAGCTCTCATGCGGTCATAAATCACATTCACTGAAGAATCTTTGCCGTCCACTCCAGAGCATCAAGGTCTCTGGCGCTGCTTCATGTAGCTGAGAGATCCTCTCAGGATAGTCCCACAGTGAGTGAGGTGAATTTTTTAAAGGGGCAATCCGTTCATTTGAAATGCCAAAGGTTACTGTTTTGGGGAGTATTACGCAACCCATCAAAAAGCCAGATGACCTAAAATGCTTCCTGTAAGCCTGGAGGGTCCTCGAACCGTCCGAACACAAACTTTTAAATCTCCCTTAAGTCTTCAGGCTTATCTATTTAAGGTTTAGATTGATGATGAAAAATTGATCACTGACGCATTGACGTCCTCTAAAGATCTCCTGTTTCAATCCAATGACCATTAAGAAATGACTCCATTTAAAAGATTTGTCTCTGTTACCTCAGACTCGAGGTTTGTAGGTCTGCTTGGGTTCAGTGAAGCTGATGCAGCCTTCTCTTGCTGCTCGCTCTGTTTACAGTTAGTTTTTTTGTTTGTTCCTCAGTTTGAGTTGTACTCGGAGGCCAGCATCGCCCTGCTCCACCTCAAAGGCCCGCAGGACTTCACTGATCTGACCCAGCAGGCGAAGAAGAACCTGACGCTGGACGGGAAGGAGCTGACCATCAGCCCTGGATACTTGTTCTGGGACCTCACTGCCATCTCAGAGGTACAACTGCTCCTTACTGACTCTCATATACATATTTATATATATATTAAGACTTTCACAACACCAATGATAAGTTCTTCTTCTTCTCTGAAATACATTGTTCAGTCCACTCTTTGTTCTCAGGCTAAACATGATGAATATTCCGCCAGCCGATTCGAGGACAACGAGGAGCTCCGCTACTCGCTGCGCTCCGTGGAGAGGCACGCCCCCTGGGTGCGACACATCTTCATCGTCACCAACGGGCAGATTCCCTCCTGGCTCAACCTGGATAACCCTCGAGTTACAGTTGTCACACATCAGGTAAAACCTAAGCCTCCACTTCTCGCTATAAAGTCTTTACAAGGCATGAGCGGCCTTTCTACTTTGACTGACTGAAACCGGTTCACTTCTGTGCCTTTTTTATTTCTGATTTTAGAATAAAAATGCAGAATTAATTCAAGCACAATCTCTATGTTGTGCGCTTTTTGAGGTAAAAGCGAGGCTTATATTTAAATGTTCCCTCTGAATTACAGGACATCTTCCAGAACCAGAGCCAGCTCCCCACCTTCAGCTCCCCCGCCATAGAGACCCACATCCACCGCATCCCCGGGCTCTCTCAGAAGTTCATTTACCTCAACGATGATGTAATGTTTGGCAAAGAGGTGTGGCCGGATGACTTCTACAGCCATTCAAAAGGGCAGAAGGTGTGTGTAGGTCATTGAAACTGCTCACCAGTAGTTTTGGTTCCAGTTTTCTGGTTAAATATTTTTCTTTTTATGCAAAACAAAGTCACATGCTGTTAGTGTTATAAGCTCAGTTAATTGGCTCCTCTCAATTCCCTGCAGGTGTATCTCACCTGGCCTGTTCCCAACTGTGCTGAAGGCTGCCCGGGATCCTGGATCAAAGACGGGTACTGTGACAAGGCCTGCAACAACTCTGCATGTGACTGGGACGGAGGAGATTGCACAGGTGAAGAGATTAATGTCTGTCATGGCTGCTGTGTAAATGAGTTCATCTATATCCATGTGTTATTTATACATATAACACATGGACATATTTTCCCTTCGTCTTGTCTGACAGGTGCAGCAGCGAACAGTAAGTACGCACCTCCAATCGGTGTGGGTGGGCCTGGTGGAGCTGGTGGACAGTTGTGGCAGTTTGCAGCCGGTCTGGGGGGAAACTCCTACTGTAATCAAGGTTGTGCCAACTCCTGGCTGGCTGACAAGTTCTGTGATCAAGCCTGCAATGTTCTTGCCTGTGGCTTCGACGTGGGCGACTGTGGCCAAGGTGACAAATATATGCAGCAACAGTGATTTCTAGTTCCTTAATAACTGTTTGGGATTGTCAGGTTAACATTTCTTTGTGTCTGATGTAGAACATTTCGGGGAGCTTCACAGTGTCACCCTGCTGAGGAATCAGACCCTGTACGCCCTCCCAGTAGGAGAAACCAGGCCGTATTTCAAATTTGACCGACTGGCTCGCAGAGTCGCCGAGGCCCGCGTAAGCGACAACCCGGTGGTGCGCCACACCTCCGTGGCCAACAAATGGAAGACCATTCACCTGCTGCTTCACCCCGGTTACAACGCAACCCACATCCAGTACAATCTCACTTTCCAGAGGGAGGACGACACCGAGTTCACAATGACCTTAAACGTAACAATCGACACACGTGAGCCTCCTCAGGTGAACCTGTCCCAGGCGGCAGGCAAAGATGCCGGCACAGACCAGAAGCCAACACCGACGCCAGAACCAGCGTTCCTTTTCCCAGATGTCCCCGAGGACAAAAGGGGTCCTAAGATCCAGAGGAGTGAGTCTGGTGGACATCAGACTGTCGTAGAAGTTCCTTCACTGAACGTGTCGCTTCTGCCAGCTGATGTGCAGAGTGAGCTTCAGAAGCTGGAGGAGAAGCTTCTCATCGGGGACATCACCATGAAGGGTTACAACCTCACTAAGGCTGAACTGCTGAGCCCGTACAGGACAATGGCTCAGCTCCTGACAAAGGATAAAGATTCAAAACCGGCAAATGAAGGTGCAGTGAAGGGGAAGCAACATAAAGGCTTGAATGGAGAGCAGTCTGAGGGAAAAGAAGTCATTGACAAGAAAGATGTCGACGTCATACAGAAACATGATGACACATCCAGGAAGGAGGCGGCTGTGCAGGACAAACCTCTCACTCCTCTCCTCCCAGTCCATATCGACGATGAGCCTAACAAGGAAACTCCCAAACCTCGTACTCTGAATGCTGCGATTGAGAGACCGATGACTTCAAGGCTGCTCAGCCACATTTCTAAAATCAAGAGCGCAGAGAGTCGAGCAGAGCTGGCCGATGGTGCCGGAGCAGCTCCAGTGGGCAGGAGACTCCAACACTATGTGTCCGCTGACAGAAGCTTCCTGCCCTGGGAGAGGACCAAGTACTTCCAACACCTGCTTGAGGTAAATACAGCCTGCAGCTTCACACCTGTTATCGTGCATTGACATTTTTTTTAAAATAAAGCTTCTTTTGCTGCTACAGGAGGAGGAGCGCCTGCAGAGAGAGCTGGCGTATGAAACCGACGGTGCCTCCATCGGCCGGAAGCTGCGGGACACTTTTGCAGACTCGCTGCGCTACGTCAACAAGCTGCTCAACAGCAAGTTTGGCTTCACGTCCCGCAAAGTCCCTGCACACATGCCCCACATGATCGACAGGGTGGTTATGCAGGAACTGCAGAACATGTGAGTGTTTGAGGTCGATATGTTGAGTCTTTGTGGAGAGAAAAAAAACTAAAGCTGCTCTGCTCTGATTCTTCAGCTTCCCGGAAGAGTTTGACAAGACGTCAGGCCACCGCGTGCGACACCCAGAAGACATGCAGTTCGGCTTTTCGTACTTCTACTTCCTGATGAGCACTCAGCAGCAGCTCAACGTCTCCGAGGTGTTTGACGAGATAGACACCGACCACTCGGGTGTTCTGTCCGACCGTGAGATCCGAACTCTCGCCACGCGGATCCACGAGCTGCCCCTCGGCCTCCAGGTCGGTCCCGGTTGTCTCCCATCTTCTATGAAAAATAAGGCCTCAAGACATGTCTGATAAAAGTTTGCACACTACATCCTGATTGTCCATTGTAAGGTCATTTTCTGGTACCTTCTAGGACCTGACGGGTCTGGAGCAGATGTTAATAAACTGTTCTAAAACACTCCCGACCAACCTGACCAAGCTCCACCTGGTGAGCCCCACTCAGGAGGCCTACTATGACCCCAGCATGGTGAGCCACAAAAACTCCTTGCATGGAAAAAACACACATTTTATGTTGTATTGTGAGTTCAATCCCTCTAATTTATGCGTGCTGTGTTCCTGATGTTCAGCCTCCCGTCACAAAAGGCCTCATTCTTCACTGCCAGGCAATAACAGAAGGCATTCGAAAAGCCTTCAGGGACCAGAATAAGTACAAGTGAGACCTTCAGCATACAAATATCGTCCATGGTGCTTCTCTCCCGCTGCCGCTGCTAACATGTCATGTGTTGAACAGGTTTGAGATCATGGGGGAGGAGGAGATCGCTTTCAAGATGGTCCGGACCAACGTGTCCCATGTGGTCGGCCAGTTAGACGACATCAGGAAGAATCCAAGGTCCGGATTCCTTCGCTGCCTTTCCCATGTTTTCCTCTTTTTTTTTTGAACTATAATAACGTCTGTTTCTACTGACCTCCAACAGGAAGTTCATCTGTCTGAATGACAACATTGACCACAGCCATAAGGACGCTGCCACGGTGAAAGCCGTGCTGAGAGACTTCTATGAGTCCATGTTCCCGCTGTCGTCCCAGTTCGAACTGCCCAGAGAGTACCGCAACCGGTTCCTGCACATGGAGGAGCTCCTGGAATGGTAGGATGTGAAGACCGGCGGCGCATGTTAAGTGGTGTTAAGTAGTGCAGCAGCAGAATATAGAGCATGATTCCACTCCAAACACAAAGGAAGTCAAACGATATCAACAACCTTTAAACAGATCTGCCAACGTTTCCTGATATTCAGCTGGTAGTTTTTGGAGATGAATAAACAAACAGGAAAACGAGACCTCCTGTGGGGGTGTGATCATCAAAATCAAATGTCGGAGGCCATCCCGTTATTAATGTTTGACAAGTAAACATATGAGCACTGTACTTGAACCGGTGTTGCTCATGAGCCAAGAAGTCATCCACTCTTGGTTTTCCCCCGTCGGTCCGAGTTAAGAATTGGTGGCTGTCGCCACATGGCGCTGAGTGTTGCCAGCGTGGAGGAGTGGGAATCCCCCGGGGGGCTTTAGAGTGTTTCTGTAAGATATCTTGCTCCGATATTCAGGGAGCTTGAGCTGCAGAATGCCGGCCTCACATAGAGACTTTAAAATTAGCCGCTTCAGATCTCGCCGTAAGATCCTTTCAAGATCATCACGCGGCTGAGCCTTTCGTCTCCTCCCCTTCCTCGTTACCTCTGAGTGAGTGTAGTAACAGTGAAATGGCGCTGGGTGATGTCACCTTGTCACCTTGTTGACCTGCTGACCTCTGCATACTGCTTGCTTCCTCTTTGTCACATGGGAGCTAACCTCATCCTGCTTGTCTCCTCCGCCAGAAATATTTAACGCCTGCGTTCAGACCCGTTTGTGTTTAGTTCTGTGTCTGTAGTTAAACCTGCTGAAAATTATAATCTCTTGTTTTCCAGGCGAGCTTACAGGGACAAGCTGAAGTTCTGGACCCACTGTGTCCTCGTGACGCTAGTCATCTTCACCGTCATGTCCTTTTTCGCCGAACAGGTCGGTGTCTATCTCGGATCACACGCAGTTTATTTACACATTTAGTTACACAGGACATGAGATCAAACACGGCTCCTTTTCCATGATTCACGCTTGAGTTATGATGCAGGTCCTCAGAATTCCACCTGGAGTAGTAGCCAGTAGGACCAGCAGAGCCAGAACCTGACTGGACTGAAATCAAGGCCGCTAGCTGTCGATGTGAAACGAGAGATTGGACTATCTTTGTTTTAGTTTGGTTCACTTTAACCTTCCTTCTGGACGAGGGTCCAAAAACAAATAAAAGGTTCTTTAATCTGTAAACGATCATTTTTCTGACAAATCTGGTCCTGCAACAAATTCCATAAATAGTTGAACAGATACTTCGTAACTCGGGTTCGACATTGAGCTCTTGCGAGGCAGCAGCATAAACCCACAGGTGTCTGGTGTCTCCTCGGCAAACCTAAAGAAAGGTTAACAGTTGCAGTGACCTTAGGAGAATTTCCACCACAGCGCCCAGTGGGACCAGTGTTCCCAGTGCGGAATGTGTCAGACTCGTCTAGTGTCCCAGTAGAAATGCATAAACAGACTTGTGACAGGAAGCAGACCGGCTGCTCGACCGTCTGTGCAAGTTAAGTTAAGCTTTGTTGTGTTAAAGTGAGAGCTCAGGAGTGACCTTGGTTTTCTGCCGCCGCCCCAAATTTAGGCTGATCTTTGCTTTCTCGAATTTCTAAAGGACGGCAGGTTTGAAGGCCAGTTTGGTAACCAAAACTTGAATATCTGGGACGGGTTGCAACTGGTCTCTACTTGTCTGACCCAAATGTTGAGGCTGTCTTTGTTAAATCAGTCAGCTGACTGCCAACTGAACCCAAGCCTCGTCTTTAAGGTAGAAGTCAATGGGAACAGTAACACCACAGACTTAACGCCTCCTGAGTAGGCTGAAGGTTTGTTAGATGTCCGAGCAGGAAGAAGACTTGAGGCTTGATATAACTTATAGTTTGGACTTAACATCAAGTTACAAGCAACATATCTTAAGACCAGTTGGCCCCAGAAGTCTAAACTATATTGCAGCCGTCTGCTTGCTGACCGGCGGCAGGAACCATTTTCTTGTTATGCTATTTCCTCTTTTTCCTTCTTTTTTTTTCTGCAGCTGATTTTGCTCAAGCGAAAGCTGTTCCCCCGACGCAGAGCGGCCAGAGACAACAACACCGAGCGGGTGTGAAAGAGGAAGACCTCCCTGTCCTCTCCTCCCTGCATTTCAACCTCCACTGTTGTCTTTCCTCCCGGTCTGTAGCGAGTACAGACGAGGGTCCTGACGGGGCGGAAAAGGAACCTGAAAAACTCAACGCTTGTGTTTTGCATGAGCAAAGTCGGAGGATAGAAACTCGTGTGTGGTGGTGATGACACATTCAGAGGATGATTGACGGCTGGCGAAGGGACGTCTGTCCATCCGTCTCTCCTCCACTAGGGGCGCCGGACACGTAAACACTTTACACTCCCTCCACGCTGCACCTCCCTTCTCATGTCCTGAACAAGCGGTGTGATTGACGGACTGTTTGGGTGTGAGACACCTGACGGCTCGAAGTCTGGAGGCGGAGAGCAAGTTTTACTGTTAGATTTACAATCTGTTGTGTTCAAAGCTGAAACGATTAAATCAGTTCATCATTTGACACGTATGAAATGAAAATGTCAAACATCTGCTGGTCCTTTTTAAAGATGAACTTTTCGTCTTTCATGTCACTATATATGAAATATTTTGGGCTGTTGGTCGAACAACAAAAGACATTTGAAGACGTCTCATCGGGTACAAGAGGAATTGTGATTGAAATGTTTTGTAGATGAAACAATCGATTAATTGTCTTCAGATTTAATGCCAATAATAATAATAATAATTTGCAGCTCTGGTTGTTTGGCTTTTTAATGCACAGGCTTCATTTTAATGAATAAGATGGTATGAATAGGAGTTAATTAAGTAATCGTTGGCTGTTTGGTCACTTGTCTTTCAGAATATGGAAACATGAAGTGCCTTCGTTGTTCATTCCTGCTTGTCTGAACAGTTTCTTTTATCTTTTCACTAGTTTTTTTTTTTTTTTTTATGAATGTCCAATAAAAGTCGACTCATCCATATCACACCATAATGTAATGTTTTACAATGCCAATGATCGGGGATCTTCTTAAAGTGGTACAAATGTATTGATTGTCGGAGTTCAGTAGTGGTACTTTCCCAGCCGTCTACGTCCCCGTGGGACTCACCAGGCTCGCGACTGTCTGAAATTCAGACGCCTCAGCATGTTCTTTAACTTATTCTGATTGAATTGTTGTGACGGGGTCGAGGGACTGATGCGTCTGATTTTAAAAGCCACTGAATGTAAATCCAGCCCCACGAAGGGCTTGTCAACTGTTTCCTCTGAAGGTCAGCTTTTTAAAAATTCTTTATTATAACCTCAAACAAATGCAGAAGCGACGGCTAGACGCCGTCAGCATTTATCGCCGCCCCTGATGTGACTCGGGGAGGACGGTGAGTCACATGTCTGGAAATCGGATTTCCTCAGATTGCATCAGTCAAGTGGTTCCTCAATTTAAATAAAAATGTGACTTACTTCATTCATCTTGTTGTTTTTGTTTTTACACTGACAAGTCAATGAATGAAACCAAGTATATCAACTCGAGCTGTTTAAAGAATCTGGAGGTTCTTTACTTCCACTACTGCACACCTTCCTCAATACAAACATACCTACACTTTAATTTTACTTTAACTAGTCCTCAGCCATGTTTACATGAATACTACTGTTATTACACAATAGTACTTTAACTCTGATCTTTATACTTAAAGTATCTTTTCCAACCACTGACAGTGTCAACAAATGCATGAAAAATATGTTCTTTATTACAATCTTTTCCACTCATATCTGTTAGTAAAAAGATATTTACTGTTTTATTGAACAGTGCAACATGGTGTTTGAAATCAGGGGTTTACACTTCAATGCATAGTTCTCAAGTCCGTCTTCAGGGGAGGGGGGGTGTAAAATAATCTGAGGACATGCCCCTTTGATAATGTCCTTCAGAGGCAGAATCTGAGATGAAGCCATTTATTCTTGGAAAGAAAGTTCAGAAATACCATATCGTTACCCTCAAGTAGTACCACAGAAGTACCTCTTTTATCCAGATGAGCCTGAATAACCAGACTAATGACAGAACATACACTTCAGTCATTACCAAATAACTAATAATCCAAATGAATCATTCACAGATACACTCTGTACATTTGTATCAGTGAAGAAACCTCATGAGTTGCGTCGTATTATTATTGTTCTTTACACCTGCTATGAAACTTTAGTGGAAAAAAAATGTACAAAGCTGCTTTGTATTGAATATTCACAAGTTAAACAGTAATTACAACAAGAATATTTAAGGCGACTTCAGTTGAATTCTGTACAATCACACAACATTATCGATTAGCCCTTCAGGGAGAAGAACAGAGAAAGCAGAGCGAGTCACGTGTTAATGCTTCAGAAGTCGACGGCGATCAAAAGGCCGGAGATGGTTTTTTAATTTCCAGGAACGAGATGAGTAGCAGGGAAATAAAAATGTTACTGGATTGGCTTTCGTGAGCGAAGCCTGAGAAGACCTGTCGTCCTTTTTCAGCATTAACACACGACCGTCACCCCTTCGCGTAGCTCGTTGACAACCTGCAAGCCCACAACCTTAATTGAAAATTACATGAGGTTTTAAAGGTCATTTCTAGAAGTTTGATTCTGCACTTTTCCAGATTCATTTTTTTAAAATTTAGTCACATTCATTGAATAAATAAAAAAACATTAGTGAAAAAACTTTGAACAGGTTTAGTTTGGGCATATATCAAAGAGATTTACCTTAACGATGAGGCGACTATCATATCGTGTATTAAACATATTCACCTTATTCTGCCACGCCCACTTTCTGATTCTGACATCTGGTCAGCTACTTAGTCACTTTCTTTGTTATAGTTCATTTGAGATGCACCTAGTTGATTCTGTCTGATGTCACCTCGATTGCAGAAATAGGATTAAAGAAATACGCAAATATGACCTAGTAGAAGTGGAGAGAGAGAGCGTGAGGCTGGACGGAGGTTCAATGCTGATAACGCTGCCGGGTGGCAGCAATGATGACGACTTTAGGTCGACTACCAACTTTCTCAGTGACCACTAATTTTTTTAGATATCAAAGCCAACTAACGAGCCTGTGTGTGAGGAATCTTTCAGATAATTAAAAACAGGTCTGTCATGTTTCCTACTGGGGCCTCTGTCAATTGCATAGAACGTTTGCTAGTGTTTTCTGTTAAAAGAGGCAAAGTAGAAAGTAAAACTCAGGTTTCCTGGAGTAGTTTTCAGAAGTAAATGTGAGGCGTTACATTACATTGTAATTCACAGTTCAATGCCAATCAGACAAGCTTAATCTAATATTACCCAGAGAGTTTATCTGTAGCTGCCTGCTCAGCACAAGTGACGTTAGTTACCACAGATTGTTTGGTGTTGTATTAGTAACACTGCTGTTCAAAGGCAACACTTCTTTTCTAATTACTGTGACACATTAAAATGTTTATAGCCGATGTGTCTCGTCGCTGTCAATGGATCGACTGTCGCACCAGAAGTTATGCACAAAGCAAACAAAGGTTGTTGTCATGGCGAGTAAGGTGAATATTTTGTTAAGTACATGACAATAAAACCCTGGACAAACGTCTGAATGTAAAGCAGGTAAAAACGCTTTGATATTTACACAAGCTGTAAAATACCCATCAAAGAAAACATTTTGGTATTTGAGATGAACAAGCAGGAAGTGACGTGAAGATGTAAAATCCTTTTTTTCTTTTTCTTTTTATGTAAAAATCTAAACTTTATTTTGTGACATGCACTTACTGTTTTAATTATTAAAATGAACATCTGATTGGCTTCGGCAGCCAATGAGGACGTTTTCCCTTCAATAGATTTTCAAAACAAATTTTGTTTTTTTTGGTTTGTAGTGTCGAGTTGGTTTTTCCATCTCATTACTTTCATTTGGTGGGCGAGGCAGTTTTAATCAGATGTGGTCACTTTGTCAAGGCTGCAGTGGCTCGGGGTCGATGGTCTCTCCTCGTCCTCATCGTCTGCTTCCAGGAGCGGGGAGACGTCCGAGTGTCCCCCCGCCTCCTCCCGCCGGGCAAGCTGTCAGTCGCTATGGGTGTGGCCCTGCGGCGTGATGCTGAAGACTCGGATGCGCAGGTGGGAGGCGATCTGAAGACACACACCTGTGCAGTAGCGTGTGAGATCCAGAAGAGAGAGGATCTAAAGACGAAGAGGGTGAAGAGGATTAACAATCAGAGGTCGGATGAAATGAAGAAAAATTAAATTAGGTCATCCAATAACTTAAAATAAATCCAGGTAAAGCCTCAGACAACAGTCAAGACTATTTATTAAATGTTCATTGGATTTTTTTACTTTGTAAGAGTGCTAACTGGACGTAACAGTGACTCACTATCGCCTCTTCAGGAACAAAGTGGTATTACGAGACTGACGCCCTCCTTTCCAATAAGGCAGGTTTCTAATTTTACTGTAGAATAAAACCAACGTTCATCCTTTCATTCAAATATTCGATCATTTGTAGGATGAAAGAAGCTGAGTCCAGTCTAGTACGTGAACCAGGATTTCCGTGGTCAACTCCTCTAATCTTCGCTATAGTGAGTCACAAATAAAAGACACCCAAAGCAGAACCACCACGCCTCTTCTGCCTGCACCGACAGTGTGCTCCACTGTGTCATTTCAATTGGCTGAGAAACTGAGCACAGAACTTCTCTGAATGTGTTTTAATTCAAGGAACCGTATACAACAGTGGAGCAAAGTTCAAAAGACCGGAGAGATTGCACGTGTCATAGATGGCAAGTTTATCTTGAGTCATTCAAAATTGCATAAAAGCAATCGTGTGACCTTTGACCCGCAGCTGTGATGTGTCTGATTAGATAGTGAAAGTGACACCCAGCAGGGCTCAGAGTCTCTGGGTGGAAAACCACTCTGCTTACATGTGAACTTTAAGGAAACTGATGGTGCTTTTCCAGTTAGTCGAGGCTCACCTGTCCAGCAGGTTTGTAACTGCAGCTCTACGCCACATCTGATCAACTAAGATACCAGTAGAATGTGAGGTACTTCGTGGAATAAACAGAGTAAACACATTTACTGCGAGACGGTTGACCAACTCTTTTCCAGGCAACTTTTTCCATAAGCCTTTCAGTCGTTCACTTCTGTACAGTGTCATGAGTCAGGGGCGGGATGTATTTAAACTTTTACTATCAGTGTTTCGATGCAGAAACGACCAACAGTCTGTGTTCCTACCATTGGACAAATGTGTTAGCTAACATGTATGAACATGAACAAAAGGAAGAGTGAATATAGAACTGACCATGGCGATCCAGAGAACTATGTGCTCGTCGATGAAGCTGTTGAAGTACTGGTTGAGGAAGAGGAGGCCGGGGCCTATAAAGGCTGTATCTGGCAGGCTTAACTCACTCTTCGTCATATGCGCCACCTGAAAAACACAAGAGGTAACACAAAGTCAATATATATTGTGTAGTGAATTACACATAAAGTTGTTCAATGCCTCTCTAACGTAGCGTGATAAAGACAAATCGAACATACCACCAGCTTGTTGGAGATCTTGGAGATGACCATGCCAAACGTGAGCAGGTACAGGCAGGGGTGATGCTCAAACAGCTGGGTGGACGACTTCTTGAAGATGATGAAGGCCAGGGTGAGGATGAGGCCGATGTGCATACCAGGACTGAGCACACTGGTGTCCTACACAGCAAGAGGGTTTCGTCAGGAACATTATCACAGCCTTTCATCTTCTATACGAGTCAGTGCGACTGTGTGAGATGACTTACCGCCACGGTGGAGCCGTTTTTGCCGACACCTCCATTCAAGATGACGTGGAAGTAGTTATGGCAAGAGTAGACAGCCCCTCCGATGATGCCAATGATGGGGAAGGTGTACAGCTTCAGTCCGAGGACAGGCAACTATGGAAACAGTTCAAATTAACCAAAAACTTTCCTCCTTTCAGAAAGAAGACGCATGTGAAAGCTGCAAGCATGCTGAGCGTGATGGGAGGGCGAAGCGAAAAAAAAAAGCGAGTGACATCAGCTTTTTGAGCCAGCTTATGTCCAATAGATGACCTGTTGCCATGGCGTTAGCTACCCATATTTACCTTCTCACTTCTCTCATGTGATGTTAAGACAAGCCTCCGAAGGCAGCACAGAGTAAAAGTAAAACATTAATTCTATATAAAGACTAGAAGGAAGACTACAAACGAGGATTCTGATAATGAATGTAAAACTACCAAAGAGGTAACAGTTTTAAAAGATATCCAAGCTGAAATGAAAGTGTTCCTGTGAGAGTACACTATATGCGCATGTGTACGTATGACTGTGTAAAATATAGTCTTGAGTTACCGTTGTTTGCCAGAGGCTCACACCTCCAAAAGCTGACATCAAATACATGACCATGATGGCAAACTGCACCTCTGTGACGTCAACCCTGCGCAGAAAGTAACAGGGAAAGTTGAGATGACCTTTGATTAAAGAGAAGAGTTTGACGGCGAATAAAAGAGCAAAAGAGCTTCCGCACTTGTGTTTGATAAATCCGCTAAAAGCTACTCACAGGCCGAAGCGCAGTGTCCCGGACACGTAGGTCTGCCAGTGGGCGCAGAAGAACATAAACATCCCGATGAAACCACAGAAGAACGTCCAGTCGGCGTAGAATCCTATTCCACAGGAAATGCATGTTCCCACAGCAACAAACACTGCAGGAAGACAGAAAAAAACACAGGGCGAGTAATAATAAATACATTGTTAATGCAAGGATGAGCTCATGTACAGCCGCTGATTTATTTCCCAGTACTGCACCTGTGGAGACGGCGTCACAGCCGTGGTCAAAGAGCTCTCCAAGCGCTGAGCTGCTGTTCGTCCTCCGGGCCTGCTTCCCATCGATAGCATCCAGAGACTGATAGATGAACAGGCCCAAAGCACTCAGGATGAAGGCCCATGCTGGAGCCTGAGGGGGGGGAAGAGAGATATTTGAATTTCACAATAAACATCTCTGCATTATCCTCTGGTGAAGCCACATACTGGTGCAGCTGCATCCAGATGTTAACGTACAGAGATTTTCCAAGCCTGAGACAGAACTTAGTCTGAGGTTGCTTAGTTTATCTGAAATTGCTGGATTATGTTTTATCCCACAGATACTCAACAACTGAGCCAAGGTAGCCAAATAAAATAAGTCAAATATGCTGCATTCTGAAGTGCATTCCATTCATGTAGTTCCAAACTAAAGAGTGTGATCTATGATCGGTGCTGTTGGATTTAATTCAAATGTTGTGTATTTAATGCATTATTTGCATCAACTCTTGCTGATCCACTGCTACACTGCTGTGTGTATTATGAAGGAAAGACTCCAGCTGAGTTTGGTGGGTTCATTCCTCTTACTAGGCTGAAGGTTACAGAACATCTGGATATCACTGAGCTACACACACACACGCGTATTTCTTAGTTACAGCTAGATAATACCAACAATATAATACACAGGCCTGCAATAAATCCTCATTTATGATAATTATAAAAGGTAATAAAATTAATAAGTCATTTGAGGCTAAAAGGGGAGTTACAAATATCTTTAACAAACCAAGTGATTTTATTTTCTGTGATTGCTTTATTACAATGTTTTTTGTTTTCACTTCTTTGTTCAAAATCTTTGCTTCTATTTTGCAGGATTGCTGTGCTCCACTGCATTAATGTACCTAATAAAGTGGCAAGGGATTGTGTGAGTGTGTGCGAGTGTGTGTGAGTGTGTGTGAATGTGACGGGGCAGCGGGACAAAGATAGTCTATGTTTTGAGACTGATCAAGAATCCTAAATATTCTGAGAACCTGCTGTTATTCTTTAAAATCCCATGTTTTACACGCCTCATGGACTTGCAGGACAGAATCCACAGGATTGGGTTGCTCCCTCAAAGTTTATCACATATGGCACTTTAGAGAAACTGAACTGTGTCCATATGAATTCCTCTGAAATGTCCTTGTTTGCAAAGGATGTGACTTTTATCCATTTACTTATATATGAACAATTATGGCCATGGGCCTTAGTCAACACTTAGTCATAACAGGGGTCATGTCTTATGGAATTTGACAATAACAACATGCTGCATAAACTGGACTTTGAGTCACTTACAGGCATGATTGGACTGGACAAAGTTTGAAATCTGATAAACCCAAACATTTCTTGCTTTGATAGTTAACCACAACTTGGCAGATAGTTGCAAGCTCTACAACTGCATTTCAAGCTAGAGGTATATATAACTCAAGCTAACATGACAGGCTAATTTGGTAGGTTTTAGACCTAGCTAACCAGAATGCGTGGCTAAGCAGTTAACCTACTTGTAACGGCTGGTTCTAAAAACAGAAATAAGAGCAGCATTGTCCTTCAAAATTCCGTGTTTTGACATCAACATCACATGGGCCTGGGTAGACAACAACAGTCCAACTTTCCAAAAAGAGAGGCCACACGTCGGACTTCAATCCCAGATTCAGCCTTCCCAACGGGAGACGTTATCACGCGTACTCGGTTAAAATCTCACCGTGTAGATTTAATGTGCAAGTCGAATGTTGCCTTGTAAATGTAACAGCTAATAATGTAAGTAATTCCCTGAATCATTGGAAGACATTATATAATTCAGGCTCAAGTAAAACTAGCACAGCAGCGTCACCCCATTAATGAAGTTATAGAATCAATGTAAATAAGAGTTCCTGTGAGGATAAAATGTATGCCGAATTCCCAAGTGGACTCTCCTGATTAACGTACTAGCTTAAGTCTTGAATTTGAATGCTTCCAAAATGCGTCCCTCACCAAATAACTTTTTACTGCGCAATACTTGAAGGGAGGTTTGGTGTTTTTTCAATGCCCTACTTGGGGCTAGTCTCCGTGTGGAAACTTTGGCCAAGGTCGCCGTACTCACCTCCTCTGTTGCGGTAGGACAATAAAACACAAGCAGCAGCGTAGAGACGATGTTGATGAACAGTCCAACAATAGTCAGAGTGTTTGGAGCGACCCATGTCGGGATTTGCTGGACGAGCCAGTTCCAGTAGATTTGACACGGAGGCTCAAACAGGGATCGACCGGAGGCGCTGTATTTGTGCTCCTCCAACCGCTTGAGCTGTGCGGGTGACAGCGGCTCTGACCACAGGAAATGTGTCATTGTTTTTCGGCCAAGTCCTTCCTCAAATTAACGTTTCAAAATATTCCAGGTGGGACGCTCGGATGGGGCTATCTTCTCTCCAAAATATAGCAACTCATTTGGCATTTATAGCGAGGTGACCAGACTAGGCCATTTCAACAGCGGAACCATGAGATGTCGATAGTCTTTACGTTTCTGATCGGGCTGCGTCCTGGCAGGAAGCGACGAACCGGAAGAGAATACAGCGTCTGTTTGTCGGGAAGGAAATTAAATTAAACTTTTTGTTTCGGCTCTTCAAAAGAGCTGAATGAAAAAAATATTTGAAATGTTTTCAGTATAATTTCCTGGAAAAGTGTATTGAATAATAACAATTTTAGAGAAATTTTGGGGAAAATAAATAATGGCTAAAACTATGTAAATTTAATTTACATGTTATTTATACATATATTTTGCCATGTATAGAATATAATATACAGCAACTTCCTTTTGAATATAATCCTTTTTGAAAATATTTTTGTCCATCACATCCAGTAATGACATCAGATCTGCATCATGTTCTGTAATCTGGCTGCCCTCATAGAGGAGAATTCCCTGTATTTTAGTATTTAAGATAGATGTATATTTCACATGTTTCAGTTTAAAAGGTCTAAAGAAGCCCTCGTCACTCAATGGTGAAAAATTCTTTGAAAAATTCATGGATCTGTTCTTTGAGCTGGATCTCTCCCAAAATGAAAGTAGTCCCACGCTGGGCCAAGACACCCATGATAAACATTTCATAAAGATCCTTCTGTAACCTTTTGCGAATTGCTGAATAAATTACATACATGACATTTCACAATTCTATGATTTTTTGTAGCTCTAAAAACAGCAGCGTCAAATATATATTTGAATCTATATCAAATCTATATTTAATGGTCAGACACTCAATACTGTGGCAGCGTTGGCAAGTGCACATTTTGTGTAAGCATACAGGGACATATGTGTGACAAGAGACTGTACACTTTTAAATTGATCTTTTATTGTAATTCGTGGGTCATAATTACAAGGTAAAGGCATGCGCACAAGACTCAGACTCAATCAAGTCACCAATATGAATCTAAAAAGGCCATGCAGAATATGAACTTATAACCTATACTTTTATCCCTCTCGAAAATATTCGTGTCAATTATCAAAGATGTGTCAACTCATTTATTCAACATTACTTATGTCATTTTTTATGCCATTTAGAAGTTTGGAGACACCAAACAAAAGCCAAAGCTTACTCCAGATATACACTATCACCTTTAACAAGCACTCCCAACAAAAATCAACATGTAAATACTGTAGGTGTGTGTCATTGCTTGTGCTACGCGTGTTTATTACACACTACATTTCAGAGGTTGAGCCGAAACACTGCCGACATGCACCAGAGCAGACCGAGTCATTCAAACACAAGAGGGTGACAAAGTAGGTGAACAGGCTTGTTTTCAATAGTAACTAGCTCCACAACTGCACACAACATCCCACACCACAGAGCAGTGCAGCCGCCCCAACACACTTCCATCCATCTCGCCATCCCTCCATCATCCTCGCATTCCACCGTCAGGCCGCCGACCTCAGTCAGTGAGAGAAGAGTATCACTAGTGGCAGCAGATTTCTACAAAGCTAAAGTGTCTCATTGCACGCTCTCCAAGTTTACTTCTCTTGTTCGACAGTCTTCGTCTCATTCATATACTTGTCAATCAGGTGTAGGGGAACTCCACGCTGCATGAGCTCGAAGAAGGTGAACCCTCCTGGGGGACAAGAGGAGACACTCTCATGATGGTGTTGGGAGGGACAAATGTAAATACGGAGAGGGGAGAACAGACATAAAAAGAGGAGTAGGGAAGCTGAAGAGCAACAGGCTGATCGAGCAGAGCAAATAAAATGCAACAAAAATGCCTGGAGTTCACAAGGAGAGAGGAGAGAGGTGGTCACAAATAACTTGTGTATGCAACATTCAGTTTGTAAATCAAACAGTGTGTCCCAATTTAATACAACTTATTGATCATGCACATTCATGTAGTCTTAGTATGGTGCTGTTGCAGTTGGTATATAAACTCATAGACATATACAAGAAGTAAACATAGTCACCATGCCATCATTGGTTTGTAGGCAGTTAGCAAAAAGCACAATCAGGTCATTTCACTCATGGTGGTGCTAGAGGAAGAAGTCATGGGACATGCAACATGATACATCTTCAATTAGCCCGGGTCGGGTTGATCAGTAACATCAACCTCCATCTTCAACTTAGAGAACTGAAGACCCCAAATGGTTAATATTTTAAATAGGATTATTTCACAGAAAACATTCTTACATGTCATAGTAAGAAAAGCGGAGGTTTTATATACTAAAAAGATGGCTGAATACCATATGGCTGCTTCAGTTTGAGGGTTCTGGTGTTGTGTATGCTGCCTCACAGCTTACTGGGAACACAAGGGAGTCTTTGTTAATGCTAATAATATCTGTGCTTTTCCAACTATGACACATCAACGTAACCTCTCTCAAAAATGTCTATTTGGTTTGGTACCAGTGTCCTAAGTTTTTTTAGTATGCATGCAGACTACTTTGAATATACTCAAGACAACACTGTATTTTGTCATTTTACCTTTGTGAAAACACTGCATACAAACACCTGCTGAGATTGTGTGTGTCGTATGAAACTGGGACACAGCTTACGTCTGCACAGGCTTGCAAAACTAGTGGCATTGAAACCGATGCATATCTAAGAGCTTTGCAAAATCCAGATGAATGAATACTGTGTTTACTCATTTGCAACGAGAAAGAGTCTCAAAAAGGAATTGAGCTTTTGTTAAACATTAACCTCTGATCAATCAGAGCCAAACACATCATGGGAAATACCAAATGTTAGTTTGCTTTCTTTAGATCCATGAACTCAATAAGCTGCAGCCAAGAACATTATGCAGACGTTGCGTCCACATAGACTAAGAGCCTCCACTGAAGCTTGATTTGTACGCATACATTAGAAAAGCTTGCAACAATTTACTCACCTTATGTGTGGCACAAAATACATGAGAGGTAGTCTTTGAATTCACACCATGTCACACCAACAATCATGACAACCAATTCAAATATTTCAAAAATAGGGTTGTTGCGCAGGCCAGGGATCTGCGGCTCTCATGCAAATCACGTAACATTAACGGCTCATTTTCTTTCCCTGGGTGCTGCTTTCGCGGGGAAGAAAAGCGGCTACAATCCCACCAACTGAGAAAAAGCGAGGCTGACTGAAAGATGCATGATGAATGACATAAGCTTCATATGCCAAAACCATATGAAAGCTTACCTTATATGAGAACATACATTCATAATTCTTGAGTTTGGACTGGGGGAGAGAGAAGAGAATAGGGGTTAACAAAAGGTTTACATGGAGTTATATGTGTGCACCAGGGAATACTGCTGAGTGATTACTGAACTCTTTATATGAGGAGTTAACTGAGTGGCATAAAGGAGTCGCTGGACTTTTGGAATAATTTAATGGAGCCGAATGAATAATCCACCCAACACAAAGGCATCACAGCTCTTCATGTTATGATACCTGACTGTGTGTTGAGGTGGTTGTGTGGTGAAGATGAAACAGGATGGCTGGATGAACTGGACTGGATAGAAGTTGTGTGAGAAAACAAGGGATAAACTTTATACATGTTGTGGTGATGAAAGTGTCATCTGATATTACATGAACACATGAACAGATTATTGTGACATTATTCTTACTGACTGACAGCTGCACAGGCTGCTCGTAAGTTCAAATGGCACATACACATAACGCTAATAATGTAAAATGAGAATATTTAAATTACGTTATTTCAATGACTTATCAATGACAATAATTCTTCTTCATTAATGCATATAAAAACACAATAATACTTACATTCACAAATGGCACTAGCTTAAATATGTAATATAACTTCTTATATTTATTTTTGGAAGTTTTAGAGTTGTGATTTATTAACTCACTTTCGTGAACTGACAAGGTCGCCAGACTCTACTCATAGTGATGAATTTACGAACAGCTGCGGCAGCCCAGACCAGATACTTACATGTCCACTGCTTATGTGGTCGGCCCTTTGATTTACTGAAACACAGAGTTCAAACTCTACGGTACCCCAGACTAGTTGGCCTCCCAAAGTCTCCTTTGCCCGTTTATACTCTCTACGAATGAATAATTGTATCCATTAATTATTAACTGGTTTGTCATACTGAAGTGAAAGAGATATTTAAAATAAGTAAGAAAACCTTTGGGAAACCAGACTCAGACACAGAGAGGCGCCTCAGGAGACACACAGCAGTCACATCCAGATCCACACTGACCTTTGACCTCCAGCCTGCAGTCCACTTGGGCCTCTCCCAAGTCGTTGATGGCCTTGCAGGTGTACAAGCCGCCATCATAAGGGCTAGGTTTCCTGATCTCAAGAGTGCATACACCTTGATTGCTAAACATGCGGTAGCGTGGGTCATCGAGGATGGTGATCTTATTCTTCATCCAGATCACCTTAGCCTGAGGGATGAAATAGAGCTGTGAGCAGCACGGTGAAGGTGGGTGGATCTATACCTCTCCTGTCTACTGTAACGTCACCCTGAGCGCTTCCTCATTCACCCACACTCACATTCACACTCTTTGGCTGAAGCTGTTATGCAATGTGCCGAGCTGCTAACTCATTCACGCACATTCATGCTGCGATGCGAAGACATCAGGACAAGATTATTTGATTATATCAAATCTATATTTAATGGTCAGATACTCAATACTGTGGCAGATTATAGCTGTGAAAAGTGAATTTAAACTATTTTGACCCCTTGGAAGGACCCCCTGAGGGACTGCAGCTGACTCCTGTCATATCAGGTTGTCATATTATTCTAAAAGCTGAGGCAGTAAATACATACCTGCGTACTCTGTACCCACAGCCCTCCTACCTGCGGTTCTACCACCTACCCTCGGGTTGGCACGGACGCTGCAGTTGAGAGTAGCATTGTAGCCAGCGATGGCAAAAGTGTTGATCAGCGGCTGTGTGAACTTCGGCGCCTCTTTGAAGTCGTGATCGTTGTACTCCGGCGTTTTCAGCTGCATGCCTGTGGGAGGAAGTGTAAAGGAATGGGGTTGCGCATGATACTGAGTGGTATCATGTAGGAATTTTCCTATGTGATGAGGAAAAGAGAATGTTTCTTTATTCATCATGGGCTGAGACTGTGACACTGCTGTTTAAAGGCCTGTCAGTCGTACCCCGACCCCTGCTACACGTTCAAGTGAGACAGTCTCACTTGAGGGTGGATAACATCACTGACAGTTCCTTTCAGAAAACAGCTGGGAAAAAATAGTCAGCAGATAAAACAATTACACATCACCGATCTGATTTCACAGATCACAATTAAGATCACAGTTTTGGCTCCTAAAGGCAAATACACACATTAATTCAGTCTCATACAAGAACACTGCTTGCTCAGATCACACACACACACAGACACATTATAATTTGCTGACATCAAAGTCAGTTGTACCTTCTTTGACGATGAGGGCACTTTTTTTGGTTTGGGTGGCGGATTCGCTCAGACCACACATGTTCTCTGAGAAGATCCTGAAGTAGTACTCGTTCCCGACCACCAGGTCTGTGATGGCGATGCAGGTGCGATGGTAGTGTTCAATGCATGTGTACCATTCCTACACAGCAGATCCAAACATATCAATACTGTTTTATTGATATTGTGCACACGTCTTTTAGCTCAGTCAGTCTCCTACCATTGTTTTCTTGTCTGCCTTTTGAATGGTGTAGCCTGTTATTGGGGCGTTGCCATTGTCTTTCGGGGGGTCCCAGACCAGAGCCACATTTCCTCCCCATACATCTTCAATTGTCACACACTGGGGAGGCCCGGGTAGGTCTAGCAATGAATAAAATAATATTAAACAGGCTGTCTTTTCTTGAAAAATGAGAACCATCCACATAAGACACTGTAATGTTATGAGAGGTCGTCGAGCTCACCTACGATCTGTATGTCGATAATCCCTGTGTCCACATGGTTTTCAACCTGCACTGTCATTTCATACTTCCCAGAGTGACTACGTTCTGCTTTGCGGATGAAGATGATGCTGTCGCAGTCTGTGTTGCGGATGTTGATGTGGGTAGGATCTATGGGCTTGCCCTCCATCAGCCAGGTGACCTTTGGCCTGGGTTTGCCCTACAGACATGACAAGCATGAGCAAGTTTATACTGAGAAATGCAGCGGACTGAGCGAGGAGACTGTCTTACCATAAACGGCACCACCAGGTTGACTGCCTCCCCAACTCTACGAGTGTATGTTTGCTTCAAGTGTCGGGGGATGCGGATCTTTGGTGGTTCTGAGGAAGACGTACACCAGAAGATGTGACACTGAGGAATCTCAATACCTTCATGTTTGTTTCAGTCCTTTTCTGTAAAATGCATCACTTTTAAGTTTTCAAGGGCCATTTTCAGAGCTCACCAATAACCTCTTTGACGAGAACAGAGTGCTGAAGTGTCCGTGGAGCGCTGGAGCCAGCAGCATTCAGGGCCTTCACTCGAACTAAGATTTTAGCCCCCGGAGTCAATCCTGAGATCGTGTACTTGGTTTTCTCCGTAAGCTCTGTGTTGGAAACTATCCAGTCATCAGCTGTAGGCAAAGAACAGTCAAGTTGAGAAAGCAATTTTTTAAAACCAATTGAATTTAAGTTCACGTGTGCTTTGTGGATTATGACATACATGCAGAAACAAGCACAGTTGATTGTATGTCGAATGTATTTGCTTAGGGAACCTCTAAACTTTCCGTTTTGGATTAACGACCAAAGATTTTATTATGTTTCTCTCATGATCGTCAAATTTCATCTGGGACTCCAGACAATCACACAGTCTGTGGGGACCTTTGTAACATTTGGGGCTCTCTTACCTCCTTCGATGCAGTACTCCACTAAATATCCGTCAAGACCAGCGGCTCCAATAGTTTCGGGAGGACGCCACTTCACGGTCACTGAGGTGTCTGTTACATCATCAACGACCAGCATGGTGGGTTCACTGGTCACAGCTAGGAGGAGAAAAATATTTGAGCTATCAGTCAGGTCATAGTTCCCCTTCATTGTTTGTTTTCCAACAACAGATAGCTGGTAGGATCTCAGTCACCCTCTCAGACCTCATTTGTCCCTGCTCTTGTCATCTATTCCTGTATTCCAAATCATATTTAACTCCTATTGAACCCTCTCACAGACCTGATCTCCTAAACCTCTAATCCACAGATGGTTTGGCAGCCATTATAAAGACATATTTAATATCCTCTTAAGCTCCTTCATGTCCAGTGGAGGTCACAGTCAGAATGCTTGGGATGGTGGGGTATGGGGAGGAACAGCTGCGTCGCCGGGGTATCAAGGGCAGATCGCAACACATGAACTATCCAACCTGATCTCACAGAAATATGTGAAATGATCACAACCTCCTAACACCACACTACATGGTGGTGGCAGTAATGTTCTGAGATTGCCAGCCAGCACCAGATAACACTGCCAATTGAAAGAGGATAAGAGGCCATGTTATCAATGGAAGAAAGTCAGTGTTAGGAGGTAGGTTTGTATGGTGGGTTGAGGGTTTTTACCTAAGCTGCTACGACTTGTTGGAGGGGTGTAGCATGATCCAATGAAGAACCTATTCAATTTATGGTAGATCCGTTCAACATAATCAATAAATACTTCTGTACTTGGACCCTGGTGGAGGTTTGTCTTGTCGTAAAAATAGTCCATTTCTGAGTGGATGTTCAATGAGACATTTGGGGAACTCACCGAGAGGGGTAAAGGCTTTGGATGGATCACTGGGCTTGGACACACCAATGGCGTTGACCGCAAAGATGCGCACCTCATATGGCACACCTTCAATCATCTTCTTGGGTTCAAAGGATGTTTCTTTGATCAGGTCAAAGTTCAGTCTCATCCATCTTGAGCTCTGTTTCTTCTTCCTCTCTACGTAGTAGCCTTTGAAGGGCATTCAGAAAGCACGTTACTTATCATAGCGCTCATGAAATCTCCAGGTATGATGAGATGTTTACCTAATATTGGTGACCCTCCGTCATATTTGGGGGGTTCCCATGTCATAGAGCACCAATCACCACCGACCACCGGGACCAAAGGAGCTTCTGGAGGGTCCGGGATGTCTGCAGACAGCACAAGGAAATGTTGAGGATTCAAGAAAGAAACTATTCTCAATATCGTCCTCAGATTAAAGTCTTTTGGAGATCTCTTACCTACGACCTTTACTTTGATACTGGCTGTGGCCTCGCCAGCCTCATTCTGTAGGACTATCTTGTAGTTGCCTGTGTCCTCTCTTTCCGTGACCTCAATCGTCATGCTGGTCTGGTCGACATATGTTTCAGCATGGACACGGTGACCGGACTCAAGAATGACCTGAGATTCAAAGAAGAGAGGATCATTTAAAGAGTAATAACAGACAATAAGATGTTTGGTGACCAGAAGTCTACAGCGGTTCTGTCAAGCTACACAAGGGTCCTAGATACTGGAAACAGCATGCTAACATGATGAACCATCTATGCTCTTATCTAATGTTCAGGTATTTGGTGGATCAACAGATGAGCTAGATGGCTAATATAGGTCAGATTTGGTGACCAACCAATGACAGTGAGTGGAAGACAATGAGATGGTAACTGACCCTTTCCCCCTTCATCCACACCACCCGGGGTACTGGTTCTCCACTGATAGGGATTTCCAAGCGAAGTTTGTTTCCTGCTACAATTGTCACTGTGTTATCTGGGATGTTCAGGCTGTCCAAGTGCACCCTTGGGGGGTCTGAAGAAAATGACACCATGAAAAGTATAACATTATGGTGGGTTTTTGTTCACTGTGAATGATATGCTCAACTGCTGTGAAATATACCAATGATGTGAACTTTGGCAGAAAGGCTTTGTGAATATCCCTCCGGGACAAAAGTGTAATCTCCTGTATCATGAAGGGAGCTTGTCCCGATTTCAAGCTTATGGACCCTGAAAAAAGAAAATAATGTTAGTTAGCTCTAAGAAGTTGAGAGAAACTGGTTCTATTTCACAGAGAGGACAAACCTATTTTTGTGTAGGATTGTCATGCGGTCATTCTGCTGGATCAGCTGTCCGTTCCTGTACCAACGGCCCGGGACGTTGCCGGGGTAGATCTCACAGTTCAGCTTGATGGGTTGACCCAGCATCACCTTCATATCCTGCAGGTCCTGGAAGATCTTCAGCGGTTTCACTGATTAAAATAAAAGGGGACAGCGTTCAGAAGAGCAAAGATTTTAAACATATAAATCAGAGATTATCAGCGGTGCTACTTACAGTCAACCTGCACGTGAGCCTCAGACGTGCCACCGGTGGCCATGATGGAGTATGTCCCGGTGTCCTCCTTGGAGGCGTCGTCAATCACCAAGAAGTGTTTGGTTCCTTCACTCTTAACTCGATATCTTGACCGCACCCCTGTTGGAACCTCAACACCGTTCTTCATCCTAAAGGCGGAAGTGGCATTTAGAATACTCAAATACACACACATGCTGTCTATTAATAGTTAAATCTAATTTGCTTGTGTTACAGATTACATGATGACAGATTCCGTGTGTAATGTGTAATATTACTTCTGTTAGTGGCACCTATACGTGCATCGTTTGTACCAATGTCCTACCATTTGACTTGAGCACCTTCCTCTGAAACCTCACACTCCAGCTCAATCCTCTCATTCACCGTGGTCTTCACAGCCTCAATGCCTTTAGTTATCTTAACTGGCAACTCTGCAGGTGAGAAAGGTTGAAGATGCGGAAAAACTCTTGAATACAACAGGTGCAACAGACATCGTGTTACTCGGGTGTCGCTCACGGTTTATTATAGACTATATTACAGTGAATATTTAATATACCTTTGACGAACAGCTCCGTGGTGCACTTCTCATCTCCTGCAGCTACAGAATAGGCTGCATCATCGTTCATGGAGCAGTTGTTGATGACCATAATCCTTTGTGTGCCCTTATGCTCAAAAATATACCTAAACAGGAAACCCATTTATCACATAACTAGTTACCTGTGTATTAGTAGCTATGAATGATGAAAATACTAGCCAATCATGAAAGGTGAGACATTAAAAATTATGCTTTGATCCATATGCACAAATGTGGTGACAAAGGAGGAAAATGCATAATTTTTCACAGTCTGAACTCAGCATGCATGTATGTATTGGAAATGCATGTACTAGACAAAGTTTCACTACAAAACACTGGAGATGAAGGAGGGAATACTGACTGGTGCGATGGACTTACTTCCTTTGACTTAAGGTCGGCAGTGGAGCCAGAATGGGGCCGGAGCACAGGAAGTGTACAGGAAGTGAGTATGGCAGATAGGAAGGAACGTCATGATATGACAGACAGACAAAGACACAGAGAGATCATGCCTGGAGGGGTAGAATATGTGGCTGGGCCATGTTACAACAAAGAACAGGATCAAAAGAGAGAGACAGTGTTATATAATGAATTCTTTGCAACATGGAGTCCTGGTGAAAATGCTCGACACGTTCTCATCCCTCGACCCTGCAAGCTCATGAAATAGTGATGCTGTCCTCCACCTTTTGTGTCTTATAGCGATGTACAAGGCACCTTTTGGTGTTTCTAATGTCAATAAAAGGCAGACTCGGTTTTTCGATGCCAATATATAGCAAGAAATCCTGCAAAAGGGAGGAAGGTGGAGGTAGTGGACATGTCCAGTAAACACTGGACTTTGCAGCAGCAAACAATGAGTCAAGACTGTCATGGTGATCGTGACCATAAACGGTTCCTTGTACATCGGCATCAGAACCTTAAGGGCATGACAAAGGATCACTTTTTGACAACCTGGGATGAGAACAGGCTCAAATGACTCATGAGACCAAACCAGAAAACAGCAATAACCTCCCAGATGGCTTTAATGTTTAAATGACTTTGAACCAAATATCCAGCTAACTTAAAATGATCTGGTTTCCTGTTAGTCTGGAATCAGAATATCTGATCTTGGATCGTACACCTATGCACTTTACATTGTTGAAGCTTTGTCTCTCAGTATGGTATTACCGCTGTATACAGTGCAGAACTGATCTGACGAGTCTATTCAGTGACTGACACGAGTAATTAATAAATAGCTGTTTGCAACAAAGTTAAAAACCTTTGAAACCACTTCTTCATTCATATCCTGTCAACCCTAGTGTATAAAAAACTAAGTCCTGAAATCCAAGTGCATCATTTCTATGGGAAAGTTACGTACTTTCTCTTGTTAAATATCTTTATTGTACTGATATGAAAAAAACTCAAACTGTTGCAAAGCCAGACTTTGTTAAAGACCTGTGAAGGAGGTACCACCTTTTTCCTGTATAGAGGCGGACATGTATAGTAGTTCATGGAAATTCAAACCATTTACACCCAAATGCAGCTCTGGGACAGTTTGTGTAGCCCTGTTAATATATAAAACTAATCAGAGCCGCATTAGGGTGAAGAAGACAATATTTGTTCACCGGGTATCAGCTGTCAACGGTTCACAGCACACAATGAAGAGAGCAGTGTAGAAGGGTCTGACAGTGATGTAGGAACTTATTAAATCATATTATAGTTCTATTTGACTTATCTAAGTAAATATAGGTCTATGTGTGATATAATGTGCCTTTGAGTTTAAAGTAAAAAGTGAATGAATCTGTGTGCTTTGAAGGATGTGAACCATTGTTGCTCTATACAGGTGACAAATACTCGTAAAGACATCGGAATCACAAATGAAGCTCATTTCATAACATGCATTTCATTTGCGCAGTGTCGGAGGGGAGATACACTGAATAAAGAGAAATTCCATACTTGGGGGTGGGCCTGATTTCCTGCCCGTTCTTGTACCACTTCAGCTCAACTGTTGGGTCCGCCAGGTCGACCATCAGGCGGATCTTCGCTCCCTTGTCTGCTTGATATGCAGGTTCTAGCTTCTTTGCAAAAGCTGTGAAAAGACAAAAGGGGCAGAATAGGCCGATTGTAATCTTCTTAAGAGTAACACCAAGATGGAGAGTTCCTTGTTGCATTGTGATGAGCAACAGTAGCCTCATAAATCTGGTCACTTGCCCTCGCTCTTCTTCTCCTCTTTTGGAATCTTCTTCATCCTCTTCAGCAGGCCTCTCAGATCCGTGATACCATACGTGAAGGCGATCTTCTCATACTCGTCAGGTCGAGCATGCTTCAGGATATCCCAGACATCCACCTCTGGAGTATCCTCCTGCTGTTTAGGCTCCCTAGTGGTGCCGGATACGAGGGGAGGATGTGAGGGTGGAAGTCATAGGCTGGTGTTTGCAACATGTCCTGAGGAACTAGTTTTTAACACCTCAAGTAGGAGGTTCAGAGGCATTAGCATGAGCTCTCCCTTCTGGGTCTCTGAGATACGGAAACCAAGAGCGACCACACTTACAATCTTTTTTATTACTCTTTTCTTGAGATAACAAGCTGAATCAACCCCTTATCACAAGAAAAGGAACTTCGTTATCTGGAGCATTAAAAAACATATTTACTGATTCAATCTATATAATCCGAGTTTATTTTACGATGAAAAGGTTCTTTTTTGGTTTGCGTATCCTGTTGCCACCTGAAACATTCCTCAGGACGTGTCACACAAAGGGATGGGCATGGTTGTCTACCTTCGTGTTGAGGTCGAAGTCGAGCAGCACTATAAACACATAATCACAACCTCTTATTTTAAATTGGGGCTTGTTAGCCGAGCCTTTCTGCTTTTTCTCTCGCGTCTTCTACCAAGATTTAACTGAAATTAACAAACTGAATGTGAGATATACTGTACATGTGAAACCTTTTGTTTAATGTATGAACATACATAGCTGTACATGAAACCCACAGGATTGATGTTATAGGTCTCTTTATGGTTCATGCAATGCACCTGGAGGACGAATAGGGAAATAGCTGAAGTAATGAGAAAGTTCTTTTAGTTTTGACGCTGACGTTATTTACACGAACTGTAATAATACCACGACTGACCTCGTCCATGTCCACTGCGACTAACACCAGAATATTTCACTTATTTCATTATTCCAATTAAGGTAAACTGAAAATTCTGAGTGTCGTCTTTATTGGGTTAAAATCGGAATATTGCAGTCCATGTAAACATAGTCATTAATACTTTGTCCTATTAGGTGTGTGAAAATAAAAAAGGGTTTTAAGTGATGGAATTAGCACACAGGAGCAGACACAGATTTAAATTTCTGTATGCTAAATGCCATTTTATCCTAAACACGGTGGTAATATTTTTTTGTGTGAAGCAGGGATTCAGGATCAACCTGAAACAAAGCTTTCAATGAATATATTTTTTTGGTTTTACCGTCATGAACTGGCCCATCCCTTTGTTTGTTGTTGGTTTGAGTGATCACTTCACGGATGCACGGACGCTGTTAGACGATGGGAATCTCTACAGGAACAGGTTAGCGGGTTAATTGTCCTGCACATGAGTGTATTAGTCAAAAAAGAGGAACATTCAATCAGCCCTTTCTTTCACAGACATTTTCCCAAATGTCCGAAAGGTTGAAGGTGAATAGCATCAAACATTATTCCATTCTTTGCTTGTGTTTCTCATCTGTTTATGTTCAGGCAATTATGAAGAAGGCTGAAATAAACATTGCCGTATTTCTAAGTTGAAATAAAATGACAACATAGCGATAACACTATCTTACAGCATCATTTCTCCAGGGCCCATTGGCACATCGTTAATGATCCAAAATGGTGCGCTTCGCCTCATAACGGCGGCCGTCACGCAGAGCGCTCATGATCGAAGGCCCATTTTCATCATCACTGATTGCTGACAGAGCAGTTACAGTAGGAATGCTGCCTTCAAATGAAGTGTTACCATACTACAGTAGGCCAACACTCTTGCTTGTCCAATTCCTAGAGCTACAGTACATGTCATGCTGGGGACTCTACAGGATTACGGTACTCACCCGCAGTAAGGTCTAATCATTTTAAAACCTAAAGTTTTCTCTCTACTAACCTTTGATTTCTGAATATGTGGGGGAGAAGAAGAGAAAAGCCCAAAATAAATGTATAAATGTATTTTTTTTTACCGCTAAAATATGGATGTGTATTCTGAGTCACCACAGTAGTTCTGGAATAGCATAATTATCTATAGAAAAGTATAGCAAAGTTGCCTAATTACAATTATGAAAGATTTGAAAAAAAGGAGAAAAGATGCACATCCAAAAATAAAAAAAAAAAGGCTTGAAAATGCTGAAAAGGACAAAATCCACTCTGGGTCGGGATGTGAGTCTCACCTATGTTTAAGGAGACCACTAAAGTCAAGCTCCCCTGCATCTTCTTGTCCTTCACTGCTGTTGTTAACAAGGAGAGATTAATAGAAATCAAAATATGAAACACCAGAAAACAATGCTACAAGAGCAACACAAAGCAAATTCTCAGACTTCAATCAGTGTATTAGCTCCAAGCTAACAAATGATTGGTGCCTACACAAAACCCAATATATTTGGTCTGTGTAACACACATCGAGGCCTATCCCAGGTCATATTGCCACGGTGTTTCTGCAGTGTTGAAGCAACACTACAGAGTAGTAACACTGTGATAGCGCAATGTAACTGGGATGCTTTGTATTGCTTTCCAGACACATTGTTTGAGGGAGATTTAAAATGCAAGAGTTGGCCTTTCATTACGCAAACACACTAAGTCGGCGGTTTGATTTATACCGCTGAGAAAGGTTAATGATTCAGATGTAATACAATAATATTCACAGATTCTACTCTCTGGAATAAATACCTCAGTTGGTTCATGTAAATTAATTATAGTAACTGTTGACTCCTTTACAATATCAATGTCTGGTAGTCGCATCCCTCCTCTTTCATTACCTTCTTTTGAAAGCTGATCGAATATCAATACTCTGCGAGCCGTGTCCAGCCTCTGTAAGACAGCAACAAAGCAACATCTTCATGCTGGCCTTCGTATTGCGATGCTTCTATTGAGCATACAACAATGAAGACTGTGTGCTTTGGCAAACCTTTTACTTCCAAGTCAAAGGAGCAGCTATCAAACTTGTCCTTGTAGGTAACCTCACACCTGTAATTTCCAGCATAATTCTCTTTGGCTTTGATGATGTTCATCTCAAATGTGTGGATCTGCCAGAGGGGATACACACAGGAAGAAGTGATATAGCAGCTCTTATCTTGTATCATGGGAGATCACATTATTGACGGCAGGGGATGATTAGTTGCCTTTGTGTACCTTGGTTAAACGGTCAAAGGTCTCTTTTAGCTGTAAGTGCTTCCCTGTCTTGCTGGCCAGATCCATCCACTTTCCTTTAAACCACTTGACAGCGGGTTTGCGGAGAAGATCTTTGGCCTCAACTTTGGCAACAAAGGTGATGTCTCCACCTTTGGCGAGCAGAAAAGAAACGCTGACCACAGCAATCAATCCAATCGGATTTGCCTGTTGGAGGTTCACTTTCAAACTTACAAATGACTTGTAACTAACTGTAATGTGACTTTGTGTCCTCAAAACGTTGCCAAATGCTTACTCATGGTACCTTTAATGCTGTGTGCAAATATCCAAATAATCCTTTTTGACGCTCTGCTGTTGTGCAATCACTCACCCACAGCAACAGCACCGCCTTGGGGTTTCTCTATCAGCAGGGTGGACAGTGGCGGGTTGTCAATAGGCTTGTCCAGGTCTTCTGGGGCCTGGCCCTCTCCCAGAGACCACACTGGTCATTTAGGAGTAGAACATAAATGACACAGTGCTCCACTTTTCATTTTTGAACAAAAGAACGAATCATTAGACTCGACGATCCATACACCCACCTTCAACTTTCCATTTGAAAGTTTTTAGTCTTACCAGAGGAGGTACAGACCGACAGAAAGACCAACATACAAACAATTTGACATCATTTCTCACGTTCATCAGCGGCATTTAAGCTCTTTGCAACATGGAAAGCATGGAGCAGACAATACAGAACACAGGACAAGGGGCATTATATTTTAGAAAATCATAAGCATAATGAAATGAACATTTCACTGGGTAAATTCCTTTCCCCCTGTGATCATGGAGAGCTTCTGAGCAGCCGTATGGTTCCTATTCAGATGATGTAGACCTTATTTCAGTTTGTAGTGGTTTTTGGAGCTTGGAGCTGTCTTGACATTTTGCAGATTTAAGAGATATTGTCCAGCCTTTCTCCTACTGCAAATCAAAGATACTTTTTTCAAAAAGCCCCATAATGTCCTTCATGCTTGAGGGACCGGTCTTTGACCTTGATATGTTGGGAAGAAGACAACGATTTGTGCCGCTTTTAGAGTTTACTGGTCTAATTTCCTCATAGTGTTTAAAACATCAACATACTGTACCAACCATAAGAGGTGTTTTCTAACTACCACTTAGTTACCTGAGTCTTTTCTCCCCATAGCTGGCACATGGGCGCTATCATCTAAACAAAGACAAAGAGAAATTTACAGCATATTGTAAGGAATAGTACTGTAAAGTCCAAGGAAAGCAAGCACACTCTCATACAAAATGAAAACAACAAGCTGTTAGTCTTGGGAGCATTTACCTGAGGGATCAAATGTCTCATAACTAGGGTTGCGGATAATACAAATCCAGTAGCTCTTAAAAGTCTTAAAACTCAAGCTGTAGTTTGATATCATAAACCTTTTTCGACATCGACACAAATTAACAATCCCCACTCTTACTCCTAACTCAATAATGTTGTGTAAATCTTTAGTAACAACTGCTTAAAAAGGCTGAAATGTACGTGTTATAATCACACTTCTAAATGTATCCACATAAATGGCAATTTATGTCTAGAGAAAACCAAAACATGATCTCGGGTTAAACCACCATAAAATAGTATTCAAGCGATTTAACAGTTTGTATGCTAACATGTAAGCATCCTCACTTCTCTCTCTTGTAAAGATAACTTCTAAACACACCAAGACTAGTCTCTAACATGTTTGCCAGACATTTTACTCTCGAAAAGGCGACCAGGTTGTTCAGAAGGAAATGGTGGTACGGTTTAACAGAGGAATCTTACTAGGCAGCTCTATTGAGAGTTTCTTGAGTGAATGGGCATCCTCTGTGAAAAAAGCAGAATTATTATTGAAATTAATGAGGATAAATTCAACTACTTTGGATCGTTTGGTAGTATATGTGATATCGCATATTGTCTCAAACGGATTAATACGAGTGAGTTCAAGTACTGATGCCTGCCGTTAAGAATAGTTGGGAAGCACTGTTTGATGCTATTGACAAAAGGTGGGTTTTATCCCGCCAAAGCATGTAGTCGTTGCTCACTCTTCGTGTGATGTAAAGCTAATGTTTGAAACCATCTCGAGCAAACATAAGTATCATCTTGGTGGGGTTCATAGCAAGTACTTAAAAAACATATTCAGACAAGCTACAAAATACCGGAGATGTATGCTACTCCATGTTTTACGTTGACATGAGTTAGGAAAGAGACTTACTGATAGTCAAAAGTTCGAGCCAAACAGTCCAGGATTGTCTCTAATGAAGTCTCACCACTAAGCAAGGGTTGGATAAGAGGAAAAGCGTTGTTCCTTGTATGTTTCGTACAGTGATAGCTTAGTTTTGAGCCTAGCTTAGCATGAGGACTAAGTGCTGAGATATTAGCCTGGTTCTGTCAAAAAAAAGGTTCTTTCAAAAAAAAAAAAAAAATGTTATTTACATGTTCTTTATGTTATTATCTAATGTTTTAAAATAGAGACAACATGGTTTAGCGAGTGGCGATCTTTAAAGAAACCTAGCTCAACGTTTATGCTAGGTTGGTGACTGGTTCTAGTAAGGTAAAATTGGAGATGTTAGCTATTCGTTAGCATGATCTACACTCTTAGCTAACTATCACAAACAAAATGCACTGGTGTCAATTCATACAAAAAGCAATAATGAAATTGGAACTTCTGAGTTGTTGAACTGAATGAAAAATTGTATTTTGCTATCATTAGATCCTCAGTTGAGCATTAATTATGAAAACCCTAAATTTACCCATTGACTGACATTGTCTTTCTGCGAGCCATGCTAGTAGCTACTTGTAATTTAGTGAACTTTAGTTCTCTAAAAGTTGATCAGGGCATGATTTAGGGTGAGTGGTCCATGGCGGCCGTCCTCACAAGGCCGGAAGATGTTAAAAAAGGGAAAAAAGCTGAAGTGATTGAGGTTTTTATGGGTACCAACCTGTTGGGGTTGTTGGGAATTGGCTAGTGGCAGCAGCATCATCATCATCTGCAATAAATGTGTCATTGACAAATTGACCCACCTATCTAAAATCTCCAAAGTCCATCACTGGCAGGATTATAATAATTAGACATACAAAAAACCACAAAGCTCAAGAAAGAAATATCATCCAAAACGATCGGCGTCTGCCCTGTAAAACCTAACTATATCTTAGAGATGAAACTGTGGGACATCACAGAAAAAGGCTTTGCAACAACATGATCTCATGGGTTTGCGTATAAATAGCACGTAACTTTTAAGGATAGGATGGAATATTATAGTATTTTCAGCTTTTCGCCAATCATTTAATGGTGTTTTGATTTCATTAAAGTCACCACTTTGTTACATTTCATTCCAGAAATAACCTTTTAGGTTGTTACGGGTTGTTGTAAAAGGAAAAGTCATTGTTTGAAACTGGACTCGCTCTAACGTCCAGTGTGGTGTATGTGGTGTATATTCCGCCACCTTTCTCTTGTCAAACTTTCAAGTTGCACTTGACGACATTTACCCTTAAAAAACTTAAAAAGATGATATTCATGCGCCATTTCATGAGACCAGGTTGCTTGTACTCATTGCCGCAAGCTTCACAAGCTGCAAGCGTAGCACAAGCAAACGCGCTCGAGCACCAAAGTGACTGCGTACACACACGTGTGTGAAAGAAAAGTCAGCCTGAAAGCAGCAGCCATGAAACAAATGCTCACTAAGCCAAAGAAAAAGCTTTGCCTGCTTCGTGCCACTAGACTGAAAACTAATTTGTTCCAACTCAACTGAGGATGCTAAGAAGCTGACATGAGGAAACCGGCTTGTCAACACATTAGTCGGAGTGTGCGCGTCCGCTTGTTTCTGTTGCTTTGTTCTGCCTCTCTTTCATGTGTCTGGATTACCGAATGAAGCTCATGAAGAATTGAGTTTGGTGACTCACCTTGCATTCAACTTACATCACCTTCAGTTTGCCATTTCAAGATGTATTCAAGTGCTTTAATTAGTCTAGTGTTAGTGCACCACTGCATCATTAAGATTTCAGGTATAACTGCATTATTATTTTATAAGTCTACATGCAATTAAAGCTGTATTGGAACAGGATCACGTTTTTAAAAAAACCAATCAAAGCATGGCTATATTAGCAGTTTAATTAGAAATACAATACGATGTAGGATAAACGTTTCTGCAATGCTGCTGAGATAAGTAGTGCGCTACATAGATGCATGACTAGTAGCAGTTTTGGGGCTTTTTTCAGCGGATCTAGAGGGGTAGAACATGCACTTAACAAAGCAAGAGGCTGACTTCTATTTAATACTTACCAGGTTGGGGAGAGCAAGGGGCCTCTTCATTTATAGTACAGTTACCAGACTCTGATTGCTCTTTCACCCCAACCCTGCCAGACTGGGGAAGGTTTGAACCATTCTTAGTGAGGCTTGGCTCCGTGGCCACCACAGCCTGTAACGGCTCAGGCTCTGGGGGATCTGGTTTCTTTCCATCAGCCTCTACTGGCTCTTTCCCCTCTGCTACTGCCTCTGTACAGCAGACAAAGTGCCAAGCTGGAGTAGCAAGCATCAAGCACAAATGCTGGAAGCCAAGACAATGCTTGCGCAAAGGAGACAAGTATCAATAGCCAATGACCAGGTTGCTGTTTTACTCACCAGGTGCGATTTGACAGTCAAGAAATTATAAAGCAAAACTTTATGTTGTGGATTGGATAAGCATAACATAACATCTGGTCAGCATATCAATACTCTCAAGTGATCAAGGATGCAGGGCTTCACCAACTCGCACAATCTTATTAGGATGTTCATTTACGTTATGCTGCGGCTTAAATTGACATGTGTTGTAACAAGTTAAAGACTTTTCTGATTGAGTCGGCAAAACCCAACTTCCTGAATCCCTATCAACCTCTTGGGTAATGTTTCAAATGGTCATACAGTTACACAAATAGAAAGAGCCACAACCCTACCTAATGACAACGCCAAGCCTCAAGACAAGTGCAGCTAGAGCAGTGCAGGCGTGTGGATGTGTGTGCGGTAAGTGGGTGCTTCACCTGCAGCTAATCTAATAAACTACCTGTGTGTTGAACAATCAGACCTCTACAACACAAAAACCGCTGTTGCACACTTCTCAAAGTGAATTAAGTAGAAGAAAATTGTGATGGCACACACCAAAACAAACACGTGACGTGAGTGTGAAGTGAAGAACAATGAAGCATTCCCGTAAAAGTGAAGGGGTCAGGGGAGCGTCAGGGTTACCCACCTGGGGGCGGAGAGACCTCTAGGGAAATCTCAGGTAGGGGCAGGGCATCGTTACTGTCTTGGGCAACACTTTCTGAGCATGTGACAAATATAATGGTGGATGGACCGGCTGCTTTTAATAAGCACAAAGCTTTAGCATCTGTAGCCTCTTACTTTCACACATACGCACCAACATGAACCAACAAATCTGCACACACCCACCTGCTTCCATGTCGGCAAACACACTTTACAACAGTGAGGCATGTTCTTACAGATCACTCTCACAAGTCATACACATGAATAAACCTGTTGTTGAGCTAAGTCCTGCTTCAACATGTACAATATGTGCTGTTAATGTGTCAAGATTAGGATTGAACTTCACATTAATGAACACAGTGAGTTAAAACGCTTTCATCGGAATCCGACTTTGTACTTCCATCCAGGTAGGTTGTCTGTTTCTTCTTATGGCACCACAACAAAACTCGCTGGAAATGTCGTGCATTGTCAGGCAGTGCTTTTATACATCTAACATCTAAGGTTCTCTCACTTTGTGTTGGTGATGAAGATAATCCAGCTATTGATGGTTTTCACCGTATATAAAGTAAGTATGTGGCGTATAGGTACATAATAAAACGTAATTGGTTTTATATGTTTCTTGCGCAACTCTAGTTATGACACCGTAAATAGTCTAAAACACCAAGAAGATGAAAGGTCTACTTTGTCTGAAGTAATCTGACTGATCAGGGTCATTTTTAGGTCGACTTTACGAGTACTGATCTCTACTCATGATAATGTTGGAGCCTCAAGATGCTGCGGCTCCAAGGTCAAACACCAGTGCCGGCAAAGTGCCAGTTGCGTGCCAGCACCTTGCTCACATGGGATGATCGGGGCGTCAGCTGAATCAACAGAGAGGGATCAGCTGGCTGGCGAGAGGAATGTCAGAGACACTGACAGCTTGGTCATCGCTGCAGATCACTCTGGAGCACAGCAGCACGTCCATATTGCTGACTATTGGCTCCACATTTACACTTCTATGCTGGTGTGTTTGCACGTTCACGCCGGGTGCAGGATTGTGATCCTCAGATTTCACGTGTAGATGTTCTCGCCCGTCTCTCAGAGCAAACAAGGGCTGGTGCTTGATGCGCACACATTGAGGCGTTGTCCTCCCGAAGTGTGTGACTGGTTACCTGTTAATCTCCTTGGTTTTCCTTGACACATATAACTACGCATTTGTGAGCAAATTATTGCTGCTTGTACGTCTGCTCTAGTGCGTGTATTGTTCAGTCATAATCTCCTAGACTGTGAGGTGACTGGGAGAGATTAGATGTCTGTCGCTGTTGACTCACCTTCTGGCTGGCCATTTGGCATCTCATCTAAGGACAGAAAAACAAGATATCAGTGTCCAATAGGATATCAACACTTCTTGTTGTACATCTTTAATGCAATCAATGTAATCACCTTTGTCCACATTGACCCATTTTATTGATTTCCATTCACCACTCAGCCACATCATATTTGTACGTGGTGACTGGCTCCTCTTACGTAGAAACAGGTCTTAACAGATTATGAAGGAGGGCCCCATGACGCACCATTTGTCTGCCCTCTGCCTTGTCTAGACTTATGAAACCAAGTGTTGTGAGGCCCGCGGCAGAAGCATATATAACTACGACACTCAATACCTGTGACAGAAGGTCCCAGCAGATCAAAGTATCCATATGACCTTTGGCCTGCAAGGATGGGGTTCGAAAATGAATCTAGTTGGTTGCTGCTGGGTTAGTGGAGCACGGTGACATGGGAGGTTGTCTAGTCCTCATGGGAGCCATGCAACATCTGGAGTGGCGTTTATTTCAAGTTTATGATGTAGTCTTAAGGAGGTTTGTAGTTGTGTCTATCAACCTTCTCTCCTAACTCAAGTCACGATCAGTTCCTAACCCTAATTAAATGTTTAGACTGATGATTAAAAACAGAATAGACTCGCAGATTTCATCATACAGATCCAATAGTATTGGAACAATTTAAAGAATCAAGGCTGTTATTTAACAATTGTCCCTTTGTTTCATGCATTAAACTGTGAAGGCCGTCTTCTTACCATTGGATATCCCTGTATTTGTAATGATTCCCTCTCTACATTTAGATTCAAACTTAGCCTTTCTTCCACCTCACTTCCAAACAATGTGTTGCAGTCCACGGGACCACAATCCTGCAGGGTCACATCATGCAACGAAAATGAGCCTCGCTCTCTGTCTCATCATCGTTGAGATAATGAGAGTGGAGAAAGGTTTTGTTTTACCTCTGAGGACTCCCAGTGCAGCTGACAAGGCTGCAGGTATTTTCAGCTGTTGCCCCTGCTGGCGTGCAGACAGAAGGGGCTCATACAGGCACCAACATGAGCCGAACTGCCGGCAGCTTCAGTTTTCCTAATATAGACCTTTGTTGTATCAAATAAAACTTACATTCGAGCTCACTGTGATTTCCCCTGATGTATCAATCTCTGTATTTCTGGAGAGACGAGGTCTTCAATGAGGATCTGTTTCAAGACTTTAATTGTGTGACAGTCGATTAGAGATGTACCTGAGTGTCAATTAGCTGCTGGCAGGGTTTGCCTGGCTTGGGTTTGGATTTATGAGGTGCTGTTGTGTCACAGTCCGAGGGAACAGTGCCCAGAGAGAGTGATGGAACATTGTGACAAAAAATAATAAGGTGAAGAAAAGAAACCCTCAGCAAAGGACAACACTGGAGGGCTTCAGGGCAAAGGGTCAATGGTTTGTTGGTAGGTGGCTGGCATCTGACTGACGGCTGGAGGGTGGTGGGGAGATGTCTGTTTTGTCTGTGTGGCATTTGAGTGGAGGAGGGTTGGGTGGCAGTGGATTGAGATGGCAGGGAACAAGGGATGGGGATTAAAAGTGCACTCATTCTGAACTATTCCAGGGAGAAGAATCCCGATCCCAAGAGATCTGCAGGGAACTCAGCCAGTCCATCATCTCTTCATGAGTTTTTAGAGGGTTGAGAGTGGGGTGTCTGAAACAACAGTGCTGGCCTCCTCCGCCTTCAGCTGTTCAGACATTTAAAGAACAATAGTTTTCTACCCTCATTTATCTGCTCCTCTGGGCAACGCAGCTATTTATGGATAGTGTTCGTAGCAGACTGGAATCTGCTGCCTCTTTTTTCCCTGCAGCTTTATCTCTGAGGGGATCAAAGATTTTTGTGGCAGGGGATGAACACTATGAGGTCAACTGAGCTGGACACAATTAAGTATGAAGGTGCAGAATAACTGAGCCCAAACTTGCATTGAGTTTCACATCAAATGAGCTTCCTCTGGCTGTCACAGTGCTTCTTTATATGACCCAATAAAGAGACTATACTGTTATTTGCATGATGGGGAATGGGACTTTGGACATTGGAACCATTGTGTCCATCTCCCTGAATGTATCAGTGCCAATGAGTTATTCTCCATAGACCAAATATTGAATCTACACCATGTCAATTTATTCTATATAATCCTCAAGAATCCGCTTTATAAGCACTTTACATGACATCCTCTATACGTGGACCATTGGTTAGGACAAGTAGAAAGTCCTTAAAAAACAAGGAAGAGGAGCAGGAAACAAAGAGGAAATGTCCCTCTTCCAGGACGGAGGAGCATGCAAGAGATGTCATGTTTAGAAAGAAATGTGTTTATGTGCAAATCATGTCTATAAGGCATCAATATCTGCTTCAGACAATTCTAGGATCCTCTGGAGGATAACAGGCTTATTAAAAACTTGTACCAGCTCTCATCAGCCTTCCAGGCTTCTAAGAGCCAAACAAAAAGTTCCGTTTCCTCTACATGGGCATGTCTGGGTCGACGGCAGACAGCTAAAGAGCTGAGCTAATGGGGAGGGTATCATATCATAATGACAGACAAGAGCAGATTAAAAGGGGAATGTTGATGGACATGATGTTGCAGATGACAGATGTTAAGGGAAGAACCAAAGGCAGGACAGGAGATGGATTAAGATGCAGTGTATGTTTGAATATGGACTTAGATTACAGGCAGCTGACAGGTCACAGACGTCCCTGCTTCCCATCAATCATCAGAAATGTAGCTAGAGTCACGATGACCTGTTTTATTTAACCTATATATCCCCTGCAAGCTCATCAAGGCAGCATCATCCTTCAAGGCTCTTGAGTCTGGACAATCAGCAGTCCTCGCCTGAGCCTCATCATCGTGTCTTTCTGTAGCAGCCTCGAATCCAGACCGCCAAACCCCGACAACAATAGCATCTCGTCATTAACCTCAAATCTTCTCCAGCCCCCCAGGATGTTAGATACATGCACCGGTAATACAACACCACCGTCAAAGTCACATTGAGGATTCAGATGAACAAGCTGACTGGTTTGCTGTAAAGTGATGGAGCTCTTTTTAGCAAGTAACCACTGATTCTGCTCCCAACAATCAAAAGCAACACATAACAAAACATAAAAACCAAAGCAGAATTTATAGAAGTGCAATGAAGTTCAGTAATCTGACCCTAAAAATACAATTACAGCCATTAAAACTCTGCATATTTGCATTAAAAACATGCTGTGCAGCAGTTTTTCTGCCGGGCTGAACCGAGCCTCACTCCTACCTTTCTTTGTGGGCTCTGGCATCTTGAGCCGTGTCCCGAGAAAGGCGTCAATGAGTCAAAAGGTGCAGGTTCAAACCAGTGGAACTGTACGGCGGACCAGGTGGAGCTTGCTGAGTCCAGCAAGGAGAGAGATGATGATAGGACAGTTTCAGACCAGAGTGATGGGAGATGAGGAGGGCAAAGGGATACGGTTTGGACTCAGTGGGGGAGGAGAGGAGAAACAATGACAGATCCAGGGGGGACCGGCTTTCAGGCCTTATATAGAGAGGGGACACACTCCTCCTCTCTGTGGTGGACAGTGTAGCATCACTGTCCCCTGACCGCCAGGTTTTTGGATAAAACAGTCAACTTTGTTTTAATGGACCGAAGAGTTTGACAGCACGGTGCTTCCTTGTTTTGGGATGGGGCTTGTAACATTCTGCATATTGATTATTTACATATAACGGAGGAACTAATTAGCCCATCTTTCGTTGCTGCCCCCCCCCAAGCCCTCAATAGTTGGAAACTGGTCATGGATAAGAGTTCCACAGAGCTCCTTGGCAGTGTGGTTTTCTAGCGAATGTTAATTATAAATAGTCTGTTTGTTAGGGACGACTTCAGCCGTGGATTTAGTGAGCTAGTGACTATTAATAGCTGGAGGATGGCGTATGGGGGATCGACTAAAAATAAACAACAGAGCCCATGTTTATCATAATTAAAGGAACGTATGACCAAGTGCAATATAAACAATATACATTTTGAATATAAAAAACCTCTGCAGATTAAAGACTTGGCAGAAATTCAAGAAAATGTCAACATTAATGAAGCTGGTTCCTCCTCAATTAGAGCGGCCAGTCTGATCTGGACAACATATGTCATTATAAATCATGTAATGATACTCAGTAACATGGTGAAGGCTGTCAGGACGACATTGTAGGTATCCTTAATGCACTCGATCAAAAGGGAGGAGACGGGCATTCATGGAGGTTGGATGTAAAGGGAGGAGGTGTGGTTGGCTGAGGCTGATGTAATGCTCTCTGACAACACCATCATGGATGATACACAATATTTTTAGTGGTTTTGTTCTAAGAGAAATTTGAGACGACGTGCCCGGATTCCGTGTCAGATGCCAGATATCAGTTTAATCCGGAGGGAATGCTGCTCAAGAACAGAAGGCTTTCCGACCTGGCAAATAGATACTGGGGAGATGCCTGGGCGGTGGTTATATGGCCTATACTTAGAAAGCTGTTGTAAACCTTGACATTTGACATGTGTATCTGACATGAAAAGAGTGTTTGATAGTGAATTATGTCACTCATGTCACTGCACTGCCCCTAATTCATCTTTACGGAGCGCCGCACACAAGGGATAAATCAGGTGTGGCCTCAGATAAGGTCGTGAGGATTAAACAGCAATGCTTAATGCTGCTGGATTTACGAGCAACAACACACTGATGCTTCCTTAAATGAACCGCACCACACTTACGGAGGAGGATCTTAAGCACCTCAACATGGCAGTGCACTTAAAATATGCACAATTAATTCTTCGTAAAACTCAACAGGGCAGTCAGAGCAAGACACGGCTCTATTTCTGGGCCAAATGGAGACGTGCAGGTCCTGTCTGTGTGCATGAATTCAGCTTGTATTGCTCATATAATGTTAGGCATATTCACCGAATAAGTAATTAATTCAAAATTCAGAATTGTGTTCTCTACATGTGATGTGGAAGATTTGGATTAAGACCATCTGTCTGCCTCACGTATTCAGTTTAGAGTATGTGGCCTTTCTTGGTAACAGACAGTCACAGCTCTGTTAACCCATTTATAACCTGCAGTGGGCTCCAGCAGTAAATACTAGGCTTAGGGAAGTATCATGTGGGTCCGCTACAAAGAGCACAAAACCATTTGGTGCTGCCTGAGATGGGCGAGGGTTCACATCACAGATGAGATTTAGCCATGAGGTCACACCACACCAACAGACTGAGGAGGCGGTGAGATGGACTGCAGTGACACCCTCTGGTTCATCTGGGCCATCAAAACTATAAAACAGGAAGACGTGCACATGCACACCTGTCAACAGGTCAAGTAGTACAAGAGGCCGTTCGTGATTCATTTCAATGTATTTTTGCTATGTACACTGAAAAGGTTTTCAGTGGCATGAATGATGAATATATGGTTGTTTAAGACGTGTTATAACCGGTTAATGGAAATAAAATTGTACTTGTACACATTTCATAAAACCACTTAAATGCCTTACTTCAGTAGTTGAGAGATTTAAGTATATAATATAGCAAATCTGCTATTAGATTCTAATTTGTTTTTATTTATTGGGAAGATTTGCAAAATGTTTCGTGTCCCTTGTGTCCCAAAGTGGAAAGAGATAAATTGACTAAAACTCAGGCAAATACACTAGGTAGGAGTTATTGCAGTTTCACAACTGTACAACAGGAAAACAGTTTATCTTTACTTTCATCAGAAAAAATCTATTATTATATGCTCAAGGCCTTTTTTCATCTCTGGAAAATCTCAAATGCGATGTGCAAACAAGGTAGATAAAAGCTTAATTCTTGATCTCCTCTGACATCCTGTGAGAACATCAAGTCATCCAATTAACTCTATTGACACATTAAAATGTCACCTTGTTCTGTCACACTAATAATGGAACGTTATAAACCTTTTATTAGAAACAGGAAAAAAAGAGCTCCACGAAATCTTGTTTACTTTACAAATCTCCTCTGTGCCGCTTGTGCAGTAACATCAGGGTGTTTTCACTGAACTGGTAGGTGAGCTTCTTCTTCACCTTGAAGATCTCTCCGGACCGGGCATAGTTCCTGAGGGCCCGGGACATCTTTTGGTAAGTCATTGGCCTCTTGTTGCCTTTTCTTTGCCCCCAAAGCGCCGCCAACTGGTCCTTGTTTGTGGAGGAAAAGCGGAAAACACCGGCGGCTGCAGGGACCCAGGACACGCAGTGGGCCATGGCCGGATCCTCCAACATCTCAAACAGGAAGTGAAAAAGACGCACCTTTCTACCTGTGAGCAGGAAGCAAACGGTAAGTCGGGGCTTCATGACGGGATCTTTTACATTTCCCAAAGAGGATTTGGGAGATCACACGCAGCTGTGCCAAACTTCAACAGTTAAAGCTGCAGTTAATCATTTCCTCAAATGCATCAATTCCCAGAAAATCTTTTCACTGATGGGATGCCGTTCAGTAGAGGGAGGAGGAGTAAACACTGCGGTTATCTGATAGATCAGCTCTCGAGCTCAGCCACGCACAGCTGCATTGTTTTTTACCGTAAAGGGAAGGTCTCTTATTTGCTCTTTTTATATTGTTTCCCTCAGGCTTCAAGCAACTTGGGCAATAACAATCTAGTGACTTAAAAAAGGAGAACTCACCGCTCCCCGCCGCTGTGGCCTGGTGTTTGGTTAATTGTCTTGTTGATAGAAGTTTTGGCTCGCACAGTGTTGCTGTGTTCTGGCTGAAGGCTGGTGGGGCATCATGTGGCGACGACGGCTGAAGTTTTTGGATGGGACGGTGGACAGAATGAAAGATGAACAGTGAGATTGCAGAATATTGAAATATTGTTTTCCGAAAGTTGAAAAAGATCATTTTGTTGCTTACAGGTGGCTCATAAGGTATCCAGCACTGCTCACACGATACTTCATGCGTAGGCTCACCTGCACTGCAGTACACCTCGTCCTCTGGAAAGACAAGTTGCATAAACATTGCACTCATAATTCTAAAAAGAGATATAATTAAATGTTGAAGCCTTTACCATTTTCTCCAGTGTTTTGTCTGTAGTACTCCTCCAGGAACTCCAAGATCACCTCCAAATCCGATTGGGCCTCCTGGAAAGAATTCTAATAAAGAATTCAGAATTAACATTTAACCATGTCTTTCTTTAATAGCTTGCAGTGCAGATGTTCGTGAGGAAATCCTTCTGTCATCTGTACAAGTCTGATCTTTACCATTACTGAAGAGGTTGTTTCTAAAGCAGCAACGTCCTTGTGGTTTTAGAGAATCTCTTGAAACTGAATTTGGGACATTGACGTACCTACGCTCTTATTATACCCCCCGCAGGAGCGGGCTTTCTACATAACACCAGACGTTTTCTACCCTGGGTTTCACAGGAACAATGGCTGCCATCCCACAAAGCCCAACACCAGCACCAGTCAACCCATTAACAAAGCCTCCCAGCACTGACCACATCCTCCCCGCTGAACAAGATAAGACCAGGCCTTCAGGCAGGCCCGCACAATGCTCTCATTTCAGGAAAAACACACTTGCTGCCACATTTTTCCTCACAGGATGTGTCTTAATTTCACGTTTTGTAGAGTAACTGTTGTAATATTTCACTGCAATGAAGACAGTGCCAGATGTTTGATTTATATTTGACTGCTTTCTTGTTTTGGGCTGGAACGTAACATCAAGTCAGCAAAAACAAGCAATGGAGTTTTTATTTATTGTATTACAGTCCAACAAATGATGAAACACGTAGAATTTGATAAAAAATGAATTTAAATTTTATTGATAAACAATAAATAAAATATACAAACTGATTTTTTTCTGAAGAAAATGGATTTACATTTCTTTACACATAGTGCTTATTACTGGCTGTAACAACAGACATCATTACAGGACAATTGTTATTATAATTTTTATTGCAGTTGTTAACATGACACATTTCTATCATAAGATGTACAATTGTTATTTACTGTAAATGCTAAAAAATGTCAAAAAATATATACAAACGCAGTAGTTACAAGTGAACTGTAGTGTTCACTTGTGAACAATTTGTCTTGGGTCTGACACTTGTCGCAGACCCTGATCACTATCAGCTCTTATGGTTGTTAATATCAACTCAATATTTTCCAGAGTTGTTAGTTAGATGGGATTTGGGGGTTTAAGACGCCTCACTTCTTTCAGATTACCTGTCAGATGATATGTCAGTCCTCTGAAGAACTGCTGTCAAACTACACCATCTTTGTATTTAAGGTGTTAAC
>CAAKHC010015366.1:94127-99127 GCA_901007825.1 Macroramphosus scolopax
CTATTAGTTTTTTCTTTTTTGTTGTAGAACAGTTGTTTTTAATTGATGTTACGTTCTCTATCTATCTATCTATCTATCTATCTATCTATCTATCCATCTATCTATCCATCTATCTATCTATGGTGAATGATAGCGTGTGAGTGGCGGTTGTGCTCCGGTGTGTTTACATGTGTTTAGAGTTGGTTAATAGGGAGATGTCTGTGTTGTTCAGTGATTGTGGTACAGTATATGTTCTTGCAGAGGAGGCATGCTGCAGTTGTCTCTGTCCGAACAAAGAAGCACTTTCCTTCCTCTTCTTGATTCAATAGCTGCGTGCATGTTGGCACCGATGTGGGAACGGACAGCTAACCGCAACACAGTCAACCCAATTGTTCTTCTTTATTTACTGGCACTCGATGAAAATCAAGAAGTGTAAAGCCACAGGTGTATAATTAGTCTATCTAGCTGAATGACGGTCCGGTGTGACCACAGAGTTATGATCTATGATATCATGTTTGTGTCAAGTGAGAGGGCACATTGATGGTTGATACAGCACCAACATGCATTTTCTTTCCTTATCAAACACATTGAAAGAAACTTTATGCTCTTGCGATGAAATAAAAATCGTCTGCATGTTTTGGAGCAGGTAGATATTCATTTGTGTTTATTGATATTCCTGTGGATTGCTCCTGTCGACATGTGGGTCAAAGGTCAGGGGTCGTGTCGCCGGAGGTGGAATAGGTTCAGTGTCTCTCAGTGTCAAGGAAAGTGAAGCTGATAGTGACCAGATTCAGACATGAATACATGAATACAGCGAATGACCCCAACGGCTGAACATTGTGATGAGAGACACAATCACACAAAGAAACCTCAAACAAACATTTCAGGTTCAAGAACTCAAACTGAACCTCACACGATTTTATTTTTCTGGTTTACATTTTATTGGCTGCATTTTTATGACAGATCGGTTGAAAGCTGAAAAACCAAGTTCATGGGAATGAATATGTCTTTAAACTACAGACAGTGAAATCCAAAATTAAAAAAATAATAATTAGGATATTACATTTGGAACTGATTTAAAAGAGAAAAACAGGTAGAAGTCATTCTTAAAGTTGTTTAATAAACTTCAGTGATAAGGATTTCTCATCTCATTTATTCAAACCATTTTATTCATCATATATTCCATTTTAACAATGACTTTTATGTGTTTTTGCATTTTAAAAATAAAAAGACCTGTGTTCAAGTAGTGACTGGGGTTTGTTTAAAGAGCAGTATTCTACTTTCTGCAGTAGGCCACAGCACCGTATGCCACTACTCCTACAACAGCGACGAAAGCAGCACCTCCACATAGCAGCACTGGTAGCTCAGTGGAGCTTAAAGGTTTGGTAGTCTTGGGATCTGTGGGCTCCGTCTTCTCTGGTGCAGCATGAGAGGCTTTAACAGAATGTTCCTCCGCATCCAAGAGGGGAATCTGTGATAATTTTAATTGCTCTAGAGTTTGACTCTCATCCGGAGGTTCTGTTGGATTAGGTGCGAGGATAGAAGGAGGGCAGAGCCCCTGAGTAGGATAAAGCTCCTCTGCTTCAGAGGGTGCTATTGACGGTACCGGGGTGGAAGTGGAGGAGGGGGGCTCAAGCCTGACGATAGGCAGAGGCGGCAGAGCAAATGGAGGAACTATCTGCATGAAATCTGAAGGCTCCTTCTCCATGTGAGGTTCCTCTGCTGACACCAGGAGCTCCTCAGTTTCTGGGGCCCGGAGCTCCTCCTCCCTCATCTCAACCAGCTCCTTCTCCCCACCCAACACACTCATCACACTCGTCTGCAGCTCCTCATCGTCTTCCTCCTCATCCTCCGGTCTCCTTCCCCTCTCCTCCTCTCTAGCATCAGCTGCTTCCCCCTCTGCCTCCTCGAGCATCTCGGCCTCTTCCCGCTCTAGGTGGACCATGTCAGAGTTGGATGAGTGGTTCTCGTCCCCAGGCAGAACTGCTCCATCACTGCTGTCGAGGCTCTTAGTGTCCTCAGGGTCCATGTCACCCATAGTGGACCAGGACTCTGCCAGCAGGCTCTCACTCTGCCAGGGTCCGAGGCTCTCTGTCTGGATCAGAGGTAGGGCAGCAGGGCTTGGGCTGACAGAGCCGACATCTCCATCCCCTCCACCCGCCCTGCTGGACTCGACTGGGGCCTTTTCCTCCAGAATGAAGGTTGGCTGCTGCAGGGATAAAAAAGATAACATAAGGCAAAGGAATTGTCTTGGCTATGAAATCCATGTCAAGTCCATACTGCTACGCTTTGTGTTTTGAGTCCATGGCTGTATGAAAATTACAATAGTGCAAATTTGGGCAGTGAGTGCTAACATTTGACCTTACAGAAAGATTTAAGACCAACAATCTGTCAAACTTTGTTTTAAATTAAAGTCTGTGATTTAAAGTATTTTAGGACCGGAATATTTTTGACCTGCATGTTTTACCATTCTTCTCGTATCAGTGTCCAACAAAACGTAGATAACAGTATTTCCCTGTGTGAAGCTGCTTGTTTAAACATGCTATGATTTAAACAAACCTCAACTACTGTTAAAGCAACTGTGTGGAATTTGAGAGTTTGGCGCCACCTGTTGGTTGTAACAAAAATGATAAATGTTGCTTCAAGGACACTGAGGTGAATTAAAATGAAACATACTGTACATAATTTTCACCAAAACCTTTAGAATATCAAAGTAAAATTCCACTTGCAACATTTTGTGGGTGTGTGTTGTAAATGACATCAGCAGGGCTGTGATAGGGAAACATTCCTCTGTATTGCTGTTACTATCTATAGTTTAGACCGGCATATCTTACTATGTTGAGCCACTATATACATGCATCTGTCTCCAGAGAGTGGAAGGTATGTCACATGACGTGAGAATCGTTTAAGAGAGGAGAAAATATCATAGTAGTGACATGTTTTTCACTATATGCGACAAACTCCAGCAATCATTCTGTCTTTCTCACAATGAGGGGAAATCATCATTTCCAAATAAAGTGGATTGTTTGCATGAATTCAGCTCAAGCGTGCAATGTGAAGGTGACCTTCTTCACCCCTTGTGCCGTGTCTCAGCTGTGACTGCAGAAAGTATTTACCACCCTGCCAGCCCCAGAATAGATACGGTCACTCTCTCCTGTTGGATCACGTTCATAACATGTTGTCTGTGATTTCTCTGGTTTCAGCACACGTCTCTGAGGACACACAGCCTCTTCAGGGCTTAATTATCTGTCCTATTTGCACTTTATCTCTACAATCAATGAATCGAAAATCTAGGGTTGCTGCTCTTATTAGCAAAACTAAAAACAGAGTTTGTACCCTCCCTAAATGTGAATCTTCCAGGATGGGTGTGTCAGATTTTGTTCATGAACAAATGTGCATTACATTTTTTGCAAGGGGAAGCAACAGTTTTGGGAAAGTATATTTATGTGTGTTCTTGTGGAGAATCAGATGATGTGAAGATGATTCTGTTAGCTTAGCTTAGCACAAAGGAGAAAGTTCAAGTTACCATCACCTCTAAACAAGAGATGGTTCGGAAAAATTCTCTGGAAATGGAATACCTGAATACACTTTCCTGTATCGTTATCTCGTGGGTTTCACCAGGGCCACGGCCCCTTTAAGAGCAGCAGGTCCTGAGTTTAAGGTCGCACTCTGAGCATCTCATATTGACGTGAAAGTCTTTATATTTTGAGTTAATAATTCTCGTGCAGGCATAGAATTGTTCCTTGTATGTCGCTATTAAATACAAATGGCCGGGATAAAGTGTTTCTATTTGACGACCTTGTACAGACATGATAGAGGCGTCCTCAGTCTTTTCATCTTGACGAGAGACTGATTGATACTGGGCAAAATAAAAAAACCATTCCTTTAAAGATAAAGCATCTAGACTATATCTTAATTTGATTGTGTCTGGATACCACGCCAAACACACTCCACCATTCTCCTTAAAACATGAACGTTATACGTTATAACGTTGGTCCTATAATACTTAACATAAAGGATGTTTTCATTCTGTAGGAAAGATTGGGGGAAGAATTTATGACCTCAGTATTGTTGCTTTGAACACTTGCATGCACATCCATGCCAAAATTGGAAAAAACAATTTTTTTTTGTTGCCTGACAGAGGAAAGCAAACCTTCCTGTTATGCAACTTTGTAGTACCATTTGCGCAATGAAAAAATCCAAAGACCCTGAAGACAAACAGAATTTCCATTTTGCACAGCTGCACCTTGATCGGACTAACTCACCTAATCTATGACGATCAAGTTTGTAAATCTATTTCTTTCCCATTAAATCATATTCTAATTAATCTTTTCACAAAAGCTGCCTACGTAGCATCACTTCCCCCCTTCCAGTGTGGGCAGGCAATGAAACATCCAGTTCCCAGACGTCACTGACTGAATGACTGACTCGATGCCATATTGTTTGTCCCTGGTCATCATGGGTACTCTGCTCTTTGCCTTTGACTTCAATCCAGGTGTCACGGCCGCCTTAAACAATAAAGTTGGCCATGCAAACATTTGAAACCCTTCACACGCACAGAGGCTTGCTATGTCCCCAAACCAATCAACCTTCTACTCCGTGATCCTCCTTAACTTACTGGCCTACTTGGTAATTGGATTCCCATTCTGCTTATACCATTGATAAAAGACTGGTAAAGTAAACAAACTGTGAGATTTTGGAAACTCTTTCTTTGCTAATGTGTGTTGCAGACTGACATTAGATAGCAGGCATTACAAAAGGTCAGCTTTCAATGTCACATGCAGGAAGAGTTGGTGAATAAGTTGATAAGACTAAACATATCGTATATATTTTGCCTTTCACTTCCCCAGAAAGACCCATAATGACCCTTACATTGATGTGCTGTCTGATAATACACCTTTAACAAAGCGCTGTGAGATAAAGGCCACAAAATCTAATCACACTGCTGATTCAAGACACAAATCTTCCGACTTCCAGAGGAGGCTGAAACACAGACAGTGTAATGTGAATAAAGAAGATAG
>CAAKHC010015366.1:101627-129940 GCA_901007825.1 Macroramphosus scolopax
ATCCTCCCAGAATCATCGATCCTCAAATGTTTTTTATTTCTACATGTATTTTATTTATTAAAGCTTGAGCCCTGAGTGTATGTAACAGATGGTTTCTGAGTATTAAAGATCTTACTTTGACCTTTACCATCAGGAAATGCTGAATGAGGCTCGCCAACGACTCTCCAACGTTGCAAAAGACCAAGCCAGGTATTCAAGTCTGATCGACGGGCTGCTTCTACAGGTTAGTGAATACTCTAAACATCTCTCCCTGATTGTAGGTGGTGGTGAAACAAAACTTTAAATAACCTTTTCTTAATATTTAACACCAGGGATTCTACCAGCTTCTGGAGCACAAAGTGACCATTCGCTGCCGTAAACAGGACGTCCAGCTGGTGCAGGTGAGTCTGGCTTCCTTTAGTGAGGAGTGATGAGGTTTCCTCCTGAAATCCAACCTGTCATGTGGCTCTGGTCTTTCAGGCGTCCATCCAGAGGATTATTCCCGTTTATAAAGCAGCAGTGAAGACCAACCTGGAAGTCCGCATCGACCAGGACAACTTCCTCTCCCCAGACATGTAAGCATCAGCACATGTGATCGACTGAACCTGAAGAAGCGAGACGTCTGCTACATGTTGAAACACGTCTTCCTCTGAAGCGACATTTAAAAATCTGTCAGTGGCAAAAAACAAGCACATTTTAGTCGGACGTGTATGATTCCCCGCTGCAGCCATTTGGCGGTTGCTGGTCAAACATCCATCACCATTTGTCCCTATTTATAGTTTAGACCCAAAAACGTTAAAAGTACTTTAACACAGTGGACGGTACTGAAGGAAGTCTTGTGTCGGTGTTTGTTGTTCTTCAGTTCTGGAGGTATCGAGCTCTACAATGGTGATGGGAAGATAAAGGTGGCCAACACTCTGGACAGCAGACTGGACCTCCTGGCTCAGCAGGTACCAAACACTCAAAGATTAGTTTCTACCATGAGGCCAAACTTGGTTTAAATATTGTCGTTATTTATATCTATTCAATGGTTTAAACTACTTTTCCTGTCTTCTTACATTCATTCACCACATGTTTTGTGTGTTACATTGTGTATTTTTCTTATTGCTTTAACCTGACCGAGGCTTCGCTTGTTAAATAAAGGTCAAATACGGGAGGGGAACTCCAAGAGCCCAAACGTCTGCCTGTAATATTTCCTGAGAATTAAACGTCCGGATCTTTTTTAACAAGTTCCTCTTTGTAACTTTGCTCCGTTTCTCTACCGAGTTCCATGATTAGTTTCTATGTAGTTCTCCTATCAAATGGCACCAAAACAAACCAACGTCCTCAGCAGAGGTAATGAAATTACTTTGAGATGAAGAGCTTAAATCAAATTTCCCTTTTTAAAATGAGGAGAGCGATTTTAGGCCATCACATTACTTGACCTTGTTCTAGGTGAGGAGCTGCGAATGGCAAGATTCAGTCACATTTGCTTTGTGTTGGTCACATTCTGAATATTATTTTATATTCTATACCTGCCTATCGTGACACACACACACACACACAAAAAGGCGCTCTTAGTTAAGCAAGCGTCAAATAAATAAATTAACACTGATCCAAAGTTTTCAGTCCTGATACTGATACCTCGGCTTTGGATATCAGCCGTTATAAGTGCTGATCAAATACCAATAAGAATTGATAAGCGGTCTACCTCCTGTGTCTGTGTGGAAGAAAACATCTGGCTTGACTTAAACATTTCTTTCATAACTTTGCAGAAGAAAATGTATTAAGTAAATGTATTTCTTATTAAATTGATTTCCAGTATAACACAGTATAATATCAGAATAAAATAAAAGCAATTGATCAAATTAAGTCACAAACTTAAACACAAAAATTATAAATCACAGTTCATAATCAGGTCAAATAAGTCAGTTGATCGTCCCTGACCCGGCTCTGGCCGTCGGTATCAGACTGTTATCTGTATCGGATCCCTAGCTTGTATGTCTGCCTGATGTAATATATCCGTATGTGACTCTGTACCTGTGTTCTACAGATGATGCCTGAAGTGCGAGTGGCTCTGTTCGGTGCCAACCCAAACCGCAAGTTTTTGGACTGAGAAGCGCCGGCGCACCAGAGAAGAACTCCACTCTTATTTTTTATTTTTTGTCAAATGAAAGCCGTCATTCCTCTTGTCTGTGAAATGAGTTTCCGACGCAAACGAGTTGTTGTCGTGTGATGTGTTGCTGTATTTTTTCTGTGCATTAAGGGACCTGATAGACGCTGCGACTTCAGATTACAGACGGTTGTAATGGTTTACTCTGCTGCTCTCCTTCATGGCTCTCATTTTACACGGATTGATGAGATCGGGTGATTTGCAACAAGTCGCTCTAATGTGATCAGTCTTCATGATAAACTCCAACATCTGTGTCACAGATTTCCTAATTCCATTCCCCTCTACCCCACATTCGACAGTGAATGGGGGATTGTCTTGCTAATGGATGTCTGCTCCAACTAATCAGAGTGGGAGGTATAGTATCCGGCAAACAGAACTCCAGACCGCACATGACCTGAAAGAGTTAATTTATTGATGTTGATATTCTTCTGTCATGAATTAAAGGAGTGTGTGATATCAGTCCAGAGGATGCACTGTATGTATATGAGGCTTCCAGATTAAATTATGTGTGTGTGTGGTTGTTGTTGTTTTGTTCTCCTTTTTTTTTTTTTGATTGTGTCTCCAACTGAAATGTTCTATTGTGGAAATGTAAAACATAATAAAATATAAATCGTTAGTATCACGTCTTTGTCATTCATTTTTGTTTTGTTTTACTCCCTCATTGTCCTTTTAATAGCAGAGTGAAGTACAGATTTATTGTACAACACTGGTCATTCATTAGTTAATCACATGATATTTGTCAGACAATTATCTAGTTGCTCCGAGTATTTTGCTGACATGTAAGACTGACATTCTTTTGGAAAACAAGCAGAGCCTCTTGGAACACGGCAGAGTGGCGACAGGACGCCAGAAGCTCCGTCTCTCCTCGTAAGTATTCTGAAGTTTCTAGATTTGCCTTCACGATTTGTTTCAGTTTAGGATGTGAGGATATCTTGTTACTGTCCTTCGCCTTTCTCCCGGCTAGTTACGATCAGTCATCATCAGGCTGTTGAATGGTCTCTGTCCAAGCTGTGATGTAAGCTAATAAGTGTGTTGTAAGCTCATTTGACCGGCGCTACGATACTACGCTGACCTCTGAGGATAATGTCATTCATTTATGTCCCTCAAAGTATTGCTGTCTTCACAGCATGTAAAGCTCACTATGGAGGGTGTGTGATCATGTTCTAGGAGGAATACAGCGCCCTCTTGTGGCACTCGAGGACATGGCAGTCTCAATGTGCCAGGCTGTGGTCACATATGTGCCCCTGCTCTGGTTTGTGATGGGGACTGACGGGATGCCAGACCCCAATCAAAGAGACCTGTTGATGCGTCAGGAGGCGCACAGGCAGACAGGCGGCGGGGTGACGCTGAGCCTGGCCGAGCAGAAACTGGACGCTTACCTCCATCGATTGAAGGAGCAAGAGATGTCGGCTGCCCACTTCCTCCCTGCTATCCACTTCTTTAAAGCGAGGCCTCTCATCCAACAGAGCCCAATCTTCAAAATGCTGCAGAAAATGCCGAAAGGTGATGTTAAAGCCATGCATGAATGGATTACTGACTCTACTTACCGGGTGAACAGAATCCAGTCTAATACTTACATGTCTTGACAGCAGAGTAGAAAACAGAACTGGCATCTCAGCCTTTCTTTTGTAGTGTCCCATGATATTCTGTGGTATTAGTTGTTGTGCTTTTAGTGAAGCGATGAGTCACTGCTGTGGTGGGATGATCTGGACAAGAGTCAGCCTGACTTCATTTGAAGACACGAGACACAAAGTGACTAATAGCTAATAGAGATGTTTGATGACTATGAAGAAGACAAAAACAAAGTGATAAAAAGTTGATTGTGTAGCCAAAATAATTCAAAGTGATATGAATCAGTGAGAAGGGTCCATATGCTTTTTGTTTGTTGCTCCTTCTACCTAATCACCTGACCTCCTGAAGGTTGTCCAGAAGGAGTCCGACATCTTTGGTTTTACCAACATGTTGTCATGGCTACACACATCAGTTTATATCAAATCCTCCTCCTCCACGAAAATCTGTGAGGGTGGAGGGAATGTAATGGAGAGAAGCAAGTTGACAATTCTGTTTGATCTCAGGCTAATGTTGTCGGCCTTTTACTGGGTTGATTGCTGCACAGATTTATTTATTCAATTCAGTTCAGGACATAAATCTGAAGTTCAGGGTTATTCCCCGTGTGACAGGTGCAGCCCTCCACATCCACGGCTCGTCTCTGGTCAACGTCGAGTGGCTGGTGAAGAACATCACCTACAGGCCGCACTGCTACATCTGCTTCACATGGGACAACTCGGTGCGCTTCCTGTTCTCCGACCGCCAGCCCTTCCCTCGGTGGGACTGCTTCTACTGGCAGCTGCTCGAGACTTTAAGAGCCCGGATAGGAGACCCAGTAGGCTTTGATAACAGGTTGAGTAGGAGACCACCTTCCCTTCAACGTTTCAGCTCAAGATCCAAAGGAAGAACTTAACTCATAATATTCTTTTTTTTAGTTTAATGCAGCATCTCACGCTGTTCACTGAGGATCCAGATGGTGAATACCCAAACCAAGATGTTGTGTGGGAGAAGTTTGAGAAAGCCTTCATCGCGACCGCTGGACTAGTAACCCACGCCCCCGTGCTGAGGGACTACCTCTTCAAGGGTCTGGAGGAGCTTCAACGTGACAACATCATGTATCTGGAGCTCCGGAGCGGTCTGTCAAGGGTTTGTGTTTGCTTGCTACAGCAGTAGAAGTAGAAGATCAGTAGCAGCTGCAGCCTGAATCACAATGAAACCTTTTCTGTGTTTCAGACATACGAGCTCGATGGAACAATTCACGATAAAGTCTGGACTCTGAAAACATTTGAAGAAGTTACAAAGAAATTTATAGCAGGTCATCCGGACTTCCTCGGGGCTCGCATCATAATATCTGTCCACAGGTAATGTATGTAACAGTAATTCATCTCTAGAGACAGAAATACTTCATATACAATACAGATATCTACAGTTTAGAGAGTAATTAAAGGTGCACTCCGCCAATTAAATGCTACTCAGCTATTAACACCATTTGTGTATTTTATTAATTTGGATGGTTGAATGGAAAACAGAAATGTAAAGTGTTTCATTGGCCTTCCGGCTTTCTTCAGGGCTCTGAGTGTATCTGAAGTCAAGGCCGCCGTCACAGAGGCCATTCAGCTGCAGAGGGACTTCCCAGACGTGGTAGCAGGATTCGACTTGGTAAGAGGTGATAACAATGAGCTCTTGTTGAGTGGAAATTTTTTAAACTCTATTTATATATTAATCCTGGTTCTGAAGGTTGGCAGGGAGGACAGCGGGAGGAGCCTCTGGTACTTCAGAGAGGCCCTGTCGCTGCCAGGCGAACTGGGCGTCGCACTGCCATACTTCTTTCATGCAGGCGAGACGGGTGAGTGGATCAGAGATAAAACGAATGACACGCCCTTGCAATCACAAAGAGTGAAGATGGGGGAGGACCCGCTGTTTGTTTATCACTCTGCTGCTAAAAAAAACGATGAGAACGAAAAACTAAATCTGCAAACAGTGCAGTGATACTTAGCTTAAACATTACGGCCATGGTGGCACGAATTTAAGAAGCATCATGAAGGAGGCAGGATGTTGCATGTTTCTTCCTCTATACTTTTGCATTTTTTGGCAAGAGGGTCCATATATTCTACCTGCAAGGCTTTGTGTAGATTCACAGCCTTGCAGGAGTTTGGAAAAGTATCTTCCAACTCCTCCATGTATTTCTCTTTTACAATCAATCTCTTTAGCCAATCAAAAAAAATGACCCATCTGGCGGGGATGAAGATTTCCTTCAGTCGACTTCCTTTGCTTTACTCGGTGTAACTTCTGCTGACCCTTCTGTGTAGATGATGAGGGCACTGAAGTTGATGAAAACCTTCTTGATGCCCTCCTGTTCAACACCACACGCATCGGGCATGGATATGCCTTAACACACCACCCACTCGCCAAAGAGCTTTCCAGGAAAAGAAATGTGGCTGTGGAGCTGTGCCCGATCTCAAACCAGGTCAGATAACCTTGTGTCATCTGCACAAACAAAAAGAATATGTGCCTGTCTTCATGTACAAAGCAGCTGCTTGACCGCTGACTTCCAGGTGCTGAAGCTGGTCTCGGACCTTCGGAACCACCCCGCAGCTGTGCTGATGTCTGAGGGCCACCCGATGGTGATCAGCTCTGACGACCCTTCTATGTTTGGCACCACAGGCCTCTCCTATGACTTCTATCAAGCCTTTGTGGGGATCGGAGGGTTGAAAGCAAACCTGGCAACTCTGAAAGAACTGGCCATCAACTCCATCAGGTCAGATTCTGAGTGTACAGCTCCCGTATTTCTCTCCCCGTTCCAAACAAGCCTTCTTCACCAACGTGACTTTCAAAAGTGAATCAATATTAATTGTTTTGGCACATTTCCCTAACCATACATGAGCGTGCAGGAAGCCTCACACATTTATTGACACAACCTCAGAGTAACTTTGAAACATGCCCTGACAACGTTTGTTTAAATCAAAATCTGTTCAAGTCTGCTTATTCTTTGTTTTTCGGATCTTGGAACACACCTGCAACAACACTGATGACAGTTTGAAACCACTGGTCACACCGAATAACTCGACGTGATAATGACACACTGTGTTGATGACGATGTTTTCTTTCTGCCGACAGGTACAGCTCCCTGCCGGCTCATCTCAAAGACACGGGGCGAGGCATGTGGCAGGACAAATGGGACGCCTTCATCGCTGATGTTTCGTAACATTCGAACTGCAATGGATCCTGTTTGACTTGAACACCTTCATAGCTCAGAAACTTCACATGAAAATGCAGACAACAATCTTGTTTACATTAGAGATGATTGGCAAGATGCAACGGAGGGATTTGGACATTAAATGCTGCTCCACCTGTTTTTCTGTTTTTGCTTTTGGCTTTGTGATTCGGTCAGTTCAGCACATCCAAGTCACGCGATTCCTCAACGCACAAATCGACGGTGTGACGAAGAACAAAATCAAGTCAAAATATTAGAAGTAGCCAATGAAGTCATTGTTTAACCAATAAACTAGCCTAGTCACATGAAAAGCAACTGACAAATCTTAAGTGTGTTTTCTGGGGAAATTTGAAATGTGCAATTTGTTTGACATCTTAAACTACGAAGCAGGAAGAAGGAAATGAGATTGTTGGAGTTTCCTACAGGTGGCTGGAAGATTGAACGCCCTGGTTGTCATGTTTCATCCAGTTGTGCCACTGCTACCAGTCGAGGGGCTCAAGAGAAAGATTGCTAGTTAACTCCACGAGTGACGGCACAGCGCTTTGGTACAGCTGCAGCTCCTCTGGGCTGCAGTGACTCGCTGTCGCCTCTTGAGGGAAAAAGTGGTAATGACGTGCGGGGCTAGCAGCCTAGCATCCGTGCAACTTATCCCATTAACTTAAAGTTCTTCACAGGCACTTTTTGTACGTATAAAAGGAATTACAAACATTTACATTGAAGCACACATTTGCGTTTACAAAACAAATCATTCAGTGGTGATTCCGATTCAATGCATTTGTCACATTCGTCTAAAACACATAATGCAAAATAAGACTTGTTCTTAGTGATCCATGTCACACGTTATCAAGTACAAAATGTAAACAAACCCCAAACACAATCAGTCTTCCTAAATCTTTCTGACACCAGTTGCAGTTTTCTGCACAATAATATATTGTCTTGTTGTCAAGGTCCTGCTGAAAGCTACTACATGAGATATTGTATATTCCATCTCTGACCAGAGCACTGCTGAACAACAAGCTTGTAAAGGCCTTGATCATCCATCGCAACCTCCAGGCATCTCTTTGTGTTCCTGTTCTGGAAAGATGATCCCTGGGAATAAAAACAAACCTTTATTGTCAAATCATCTCCCCAAACAATTACAAAATAAAAGAGAGGCCCTTCGTATGTGTTTTATTTTGGAAGTGAAATCTACCTGTTTAAAATCCCACAGCATGTCAAACTTCTTTTGCTTGGCCAATTTGCACTCGTACAGTCCCGGGTAGACTCCAGTGCCGGGGTCCGTCAGACAGCGGTTACTGTTGTACTTATGTGATTTGATTCCACCGATGTAGAATTCCCCGTTGGTGCGATAATAGGTGCGCTACACAAAAGAATAAATAGTTAACCGAAACTAAAATAAAACCCGCAGTCTACGTAGAAGGTGCAGCCAGTCAATCTCTCAACATACCTGAGGTGCAAAGTAGTGGCATGAATATACAATGGGCGTGTTCCCGGGCACTGGGCCTTGGTCGACACAGAGATCTGGCTTCAAGTCGTTTATAAGCTGGCAGAAGAAGTAGACATTCAAGCATTTCTAGCATAGATTAGAAAACCATTGGTCAGAGCCAATGGATGTATGACAGGTGTGTCGCTCACTGTCAGGGCAGTAGGCAACAGGCGATTCTCCTCTGTGGAAAGTCGCCAAGGTTTGTCCAGAAAGTTGCTAAATTACGTGTAATGGGGCCTTGACAGCTTTTACAATAAGCCTAAAAGATAGAAAAACCAACGGCAGCAACAACAGCCACCTTGTTGACCATCTGATAATATTTCTACTCACTGCTCCATAACCGAGCAGGTCACCCAGAGGGTCCAGCATGGGGTAAACATTATCCAGATACCACTGGAAGGGCTTGCAATGTAGCGCCTCTCTGACCTTCTTCCTCTCCGACACATCACCAATGTCTATCCCGTGATTCTGTGTGAGGAAAATCAGGATAAACGAGGGCACAGAGTCTTTATTTGAGTGACAGTGGTTGCACTTTGATTACTCAAGCGTCTACCTTGATTGGAAGGTTCCAGGCGACGTTGACGTTATGCTTATAGTCATCCATCCACACTTCCGCCACCCGCAGTGCGTTGCGTTTTACCATGACACTCAGGTCCGGGAGGTACGGTTTGACCGCTCGTTCGATGTGGGCAATTTTGGAACAAGGAATAACTTCTATGCTTCCGCCGCATAGCCAAACCTGCCAGAGCAGTAATCCTGTATTACTTATCACTGGAAAAAGACAGCGAACTGGACGCAGCGTTTCAGTTCACATTACCACCATCGGAATATCTTACCCGGATGCCGAGCTCCACATTCTCACCACCATATATTTTCATTCCACCATCGAGGCCTCCGATCTCTCCAAAGAACTTACGATCAGCTACAAGTATCCCCATGATGGAGGGGCTCCTGACGAGAGAGAGAGACAAATAAAACATTTGCATTAAATGAAAAGTGCACCTCCACTACAGGAACATGAGCGTTATGACACAGGTTGAGAGGACAGTTTAAAGGAAACTGAATGGAAAAGGCACCTTTATTCTACCGAGGCACTCGCTGTCATGCAGGCACGAGGAAATAAAAGCTGCATAACCCCTATGTATTTATTTATCACATCTGTTGGCCCTCTATCCGCCCTCACTTTCATATTGGAAAAGCATTTAATATTGTTTTGGAAGTGCAGTCTCTTTATTCAGACATTCAGAATCCATAATTAGTAACAAGTTCTGTTCCTGCAAAGCCAAGTTGATCATCTCCAGCTTAAGTCATCAGGTTACAGATCATAATTGTATTATTGTATAATTACTCCTCATGAGTGTCATCGTGTGTCTAAACTCACTTGCCAGGCTGCGAGTCGTCCTTCAGCTCGTACCACTCGGGTCTGAAGGACTCGTACATGCACCACAGAGCCCAGTCGAATGCATCGGCCGCAGGTATGTAGGGAATCAGTGTCAAGTCGTCATAATTGACCTTGTCAAACACTGGAGTCAATATGATGGTCCGGTCCTCTTTGATGCGAGCTAACAACGGCTCTGCCCTGGACACAGGGACGATTTAATGTGAGTTGCACGACTTCACAAAAGAGAAAAAAGATTTATCGTGCAAACAAAACTCTCCCACCGACCACTGCACGTGGACCTCTATGTGAGCGTCAAGGATGGCCACCACATCCCCGACAGCGATCTTCCATCCGGACAGTCTGGCCTGCGTGAGGCCGAGCTGCTCGGAGTGCCTGACTCTCTTCACCAGGCCTGGACGCTCCTCGTGGATGGAGTTGATGTAATCGTCCAGTTTCTGCAATAAGTCTTCTGCACAGACGTACAAGTGTCATGAACACTTAGGAATCTTAGCATAGAATGTGGACTCCTTCTTCAGAGGCAAAAACCAACGACAGAAGGGTTCTGGGGTTACAGTATCTCCCACTGCCTCAAAATATGTGAGCGCGGACAATCAGTGGAGCAGGTCGACCTACCGTTCTTGCTGTGATCGTCCACCAGAATGATTTCTGCAAGCAGACGGGACGGCGTCCTGTCGATGATGCTGCGAATGGCCCGTTTGATGATAGAAAGAGCTTCATCCAAGTAGATTAACACGACACTGATGGTAGGCAGCTCATCTGGGTACTTCTTCTCAGCACACCTTTTAGGAGACAAAAAAAGTGCATTTCTTGAATAACAGGAAAATGTTTTTTGGTTTTAAAAACTGTTGTTTGTTTTTTTTCATCATGATACACTGTTCTTATCCCAGGCTGCCAAATACCAGCATTTTTCATGACCTGCTAATCTAATCTAATCTGACACTGATTGCATCTATGATGCTCAGCACGCTCTTTACTCTATTGTTAGTTACAAATAGTGTTTCAACTGTTTATTCACTGTGACTAAACCTGTCTGGTTAGGTTTCTTTTTTTTCTGCTCATTAATCATTCAACGTTAAAATTACGAGGCGGTGGCATGATTGTCCCACACCAAATATATGATGACACAGCAGGAGGGAGTGTCTCACTGATAAAAAAAAAAAAAAAAAGTATGAGGAAATCAGTTGGAACTACTGGACCCACCTGTTGCTTGTTTTGCACATTTTTCCATTTTTGAGGAATTATCATTATTAAATTTACAGTTTTTTGAAGGTTGTATGTTTCTTCCTCATGAATCCAACATGCTCCTTCCTCTGGATGTACTCATCCTCTGGGCATTACAGTGCTAATTAACATATTTTTGATGTATGAAAAATATTATATACGTTCTAGTCACTGAAAAATTATAATTGTTATACTTTAATCTAATTCAGATTAAAAAGTGAGATTTTTTTTCATCATCATCAGATGAGAGAAATTTTCATGACAATCAAGTTAAATAAATTTTCCAAATGAAACTGAATTAATTGTATTTCAAACCTGATTAATACAAATATCAAATTACACATTTAAATTGATTTTATCATTATCGACAAACAATTTCAGGGCGATCAAACAACTGACGTCCGTGTGTGTACATGAGTGGGAAGTCACCTGGCAGGTCGGGTGTCAGGTATTTCCCTGTTGAGGGGAAGCCGATCGCTGAGGAAGGCATTGTAGCCATATCTCCGAAATAATCCCTCAGCCTCCTTCTGCTCCTCCTCTGATAGCTCCTCACCCCACTTGCTGAACAACACTGAGTTCGGGTACAGCTTCCTCACCACCTTCCTCTCCTTCTTCACCTCTGCGTTCACCTGTACCACCGGTTCCTTCTTTTCTAATAGACCGACTGTGGACAAAGAGTTTGACCGAATTGTTTTTGTGGTTTTCATTGCAAACAAAGTGCCACCCCAGATGATCTCTACAAATATCAGTAACAAAACAATTATATTCTTCAGGTCATTTCATTGAGCCACACCTTAAAGTTGGAGCTTCTTTCCTCCTGCAGAATACCAAAACTATTTTTTCCCCGTCTAGAAACACACATCTACATTTATACGTCTTGAACTTTTAATTATCAAATCAAAACGTATTGACTTCTCTTTCTTTATAAAAGCACAAACATCTGTTAGACTCACGCAGCTTGTTGATGTTAACTTCCATCTTCTCCATCCTCAGAATTATTCCCTGTCCCTGGATGGAGTCATTGTGTTGGGTTTGGACCTCACTCCTATAGGAGGTGAGGTACAACACGGTTGCAACCAGAATAAATCCAGAAAGCAGTGTTTTGACCCAGCCGGATCTCATCATGGTGCTCCTGTACGTGTCGTGTTTAGTTTTGTCTTACATTGTTCGAAGGGGGAGGAGGCAGTTATCTCCTACCTTTTTAATACATGCATCATCGTTCTCTCCCCTCCCTCCTCACATGTTTCTCACCAGGTTGCAAGTGTTTTCATTCTTGTTTTTTTCCTGGGGTGATGCCAAAACATGGCAAGGCCGAGTGTCTTATATTATAATGGGATGCTTTTGTCTCTATGAAGGCAAACTCACAGCTGATACATGTTTCCTGTGTCCTCATATTCTGTGTATTGGGGTTTTTAACACAGTGGCGGGTCATTTTGACCCCGAAGACAACAGGACGGTTAAAGTTGGAACACCCATAAAAGATTTTTTACTGTCAGATTGCATCAATATATTTTACTAACCATTTGTCATTCGTTGCTGCAGGCCAGATTAGCAGTTGTTGTCAAAGAGACTATTTCCCACGGAGCTACAAGTCTATAAACCAGCAGATAATACAAACACTTACAGTTGAGGTCAAAGGTTTACATACAGAACATGTCACATACAAAGACCTGGAGACAAAGTCCTTTTGGATGCAGGAGCTCAAGGCGAAGTTTACTTGCATAAAATCAAAAGGAGGATGTGACAATACACTTGTAAAGAACATGTTGTCATGGCAGTCTTGAGCCTCCAATAACGTCTACAACTCTCATGTTTCTGTGATACAGTGAATGGATCACGTACTTCCTTCTCACAAAAACAAGTCATGATGTTTGGTTCATTTATGTGTTTATTCTGGGTCTTCTGAAAATGTGATCAAATCTGCTGGGTCAAAGGTAAACACACAGCAGCATGAATCATCAATGTTGGTGATGTAGAAAGTCGTGACCATCAAATTAGCTTTGTGGCCTCTTAACCTCTTGTGAGTGATTATGAATGACTACAGCTGGTGACGCCTCTGAGTCTATTTAAATAGACTCATCTGATACAACCATCAGACTCAGCCACAAACGCTACAATGGGAAAGTGAAAGGAGCTCAGTACAGATCTGAACATGTGGATCGATGACTTGAACAAGTCAGGACGGTGACTTGGAGCCATTTCAAAGCAGCTGCAGGTCCCAAGATCAACTGTGCAAACAATTTCTGTAAGTATAAAGTGCCTGGCACAGTTGTGTCACTGAGATGATCAGGAAGGAAACACAGCTATCACCTGCTGCTGGGAGACAACTGGTCAGGGTGGTGAAGAGTCAACCGAGAACCACCAACAAGCAGGTCTGCAATGAATTGGAAGCTGCTGGAACACATCACTGTTTTACATCACTATGGGCTGACAGGCTGCCGTGCAAGGAGGAAGCCCCCGTCCTCCAGAACCGGCACATTAAGAAGTTTGCTGCTGATCACATGGACAAAGAAAAGGCCTCCTGGAGGTCAGATGAAACAAAACACACATCAATAGTGGTGAAGGAATGACTACATCAGGCTAGATTAAGGTTTTAGAATGGCCTTCCCAAAGTCCGGACTTCAGCTCCATCGAGAACATGTGGACAGTGCTGAAGACACACGTCCATGAGAGCCAACACATTTAGCTGGACTGCACCGATTCAGTCCAGAGGAGGGTTCAAAGATTCAACCAGAAGCTTGTGCAGGGCCACCAAAAGAGCCTGATGGAGGATCAAATGGCCAAAGGACATTTATCCAAATATTAGCATTGCTGTGTGTAGAACTTTGACCCAGCAGATTCTGTCACATTTTCAGAAGACCCAGAATAAATTCATAAAAGAACCAAACTTCATGATTTGTTTTTGTGACAAAGAAGTATGTGATCCATTCAGTGTATCACAGAAACATGAGAGTTGCAGAAGTTATTGGAGACTCAAAACTGCCATGACAACAAGTGTATGTAAACGTTTGACCACAACTGTAAATAACCATCATGTGAGTCATTATGTTTTTGTCTATCTGCACATGAGTGTCGAATTATGACTCCTGTGATTGGTTTAACCCCTCCCCCCACTGGAATCAGCTAGACAGGAATCATTTAGATTAGGTTAGATTAGATAAACTTTTATTTGTCCCAGGATGGGGAAATTTACAGCATTACAGCAGTAAAGAGGATAGTGAACACAGTAAAGAGCATTAATAAAAAAATTTAAAAAAATAACAACAAATGAGTGAGTACACAAGTCTAGATGAATCGTCAGAATAAGAACTGATGAGTAAGTGATATGTCCAACTGATATGATAAATAAGCTACATAGAAGCGGCAGTAATGGAGAGGTAAGAGCAGTGATATAACATGTAAAGGACAAGTTAAGTATTGCACAGTGAGTCCTTGTGTGTTTACTGGGAGCAGTGTTGGTTATAGAGTCTGACAGGCGGAAATCAGGCCATAAAAACCACAAACCAACACCTTGTTATCCCCTAACGAGCTCAACTTGTCTTGAAATCTTCTTTTACTGCCTTTAGTATTCTACTGTAATTGTCTTTTACTTAAAGGACAATTACAGTAGACAAATACACTTTAGGTTTGAGGGTGTTCAATAAGTGACACAGACACATAATTATTAATAATTTGTAAGAAGAAATAATGTTTTATTTCACTGGGCAGCCATTATTGTCAGACAACCCACTGTTTCGTTCAATTAAAATTTCACATCATATTGATGAATTAAGACACTCTTATTCGTTTCTTCATTTTCCAGCCTTCATAGGACAAATGTGTCTGTCATATATTCAATGACTAACGTGCTCTTGCGTGGTTTGGCCCGCTGTCAACCATCCTATATGTTCTGCATTACTGTTTGGTTAAAATCCTTAAGGTGACCCAACCTTACAGTGCCGATACTCAGTAACTGTTAATGCTGTGCAAACGGTTGAAACACAAACAGGACCCTGCATCCTTGTATGCTCTGATCAACCACCAACCATCTGTCCACTGGCCAAAGGAAAACATGAATATATTATGTACCTGAGGTTCGTTTCCATATCATTTCATTATCATCTGTCGATCATTAATGACGCCCACTTTTGTCCAGAACTGTACGCACACAATTAAAAGAATGTTAGAATAACTCATGTATTATTTGACCTAAGTTGATGCTGTTAAATGAACGGATGACTAGCTCTATAAACTGAGATCATTCTTGAGCAAATATTAACTCCTCATACTGTTTAATTTAGCCGTCAAGGACACAACAGAGTTCTGAAGAAATCTGTTTAACATGCAGAGGTGTAGGGAACACCTACTCTGTGTTTTCCAATAGTTTGAATATGAAATAATATGAGAGCCACTTAGGCTATTATATATCACAATTACAGTTCCTCAGACTTTACCAAATTCTGCAGGCTAATATACATAATTTAAGATTCGGTCAATTGTAATTACATATATCTTTGTCTTATCTTCACACACAGGTGCTCATTTTACTCTTTGTTTCTTTATTGTAGAGCTGTTTCATCAGCACAACATTGAATTGAGGGCGGGCCTTTTATTGGGCAGTATTATCTGTTGGATTGATGGTTCAGTGGTCAAAGTGTCTTTTTGTTAACCCTTTCCATCCCGTGTCTCACCAGCAATGTCCATGCTCTGGTGTTATGGTTTCTTGGTCTCTTTAAAATTACATTCTGGGCTGTTTTATTAGTGTGGATGCACAAAGCTGTTAAGTGTCTTCACTGCCACGTGTTATGGACGAAGGTTCTATCTGTGCCTTTTCACACAGTAGACAGGTGTGAGTCATGACGTTAGCAGCTAACTGGCATCATAGCAGTGGGTTGATTTGTTTCAGTGATAGCTGTTCTCCATTCTCTGCTGCTCTGAATATTTTACTTAGGTGAAGGTCTGTTTGTCAGTCATGCTTAAATCTCTTCAAATTGTGAATGTGGAGGAACACAACTCACTGACAAATTAAGTTACTGAACATTTTCCTATTCAATGCAATTCAATTTGTCTCTGATTAATTAAATGAATCTCCTCAGTATTCCCAGATGGACATTTTAAAACGGACACGATACCTCCCTGTTCGGAGTCAAAGATCATACATTAAGTTTATATTTTATTTTTTCAAATATATGTACATAATATACAATGTCACAAAAGGAAACAGGTGAGATATTATGCTGTTCATGACAATAAGAGGATGTACTTGAAGAACACATTTGTAAGATTTAGTGGCACCCTGTGGTGAGATTGCAGATTGCAACTGTTCACTCTGGATATTTCAGCCAAAGATCTGACACACTCATCCTATAAGACCAATATTAAACTTTGTTCCCTTAATCTAACATGTGAGATCCCATGGAGAGGATCTCACATTTCTTGGTCTTTCCAAAAGACATTTGAACATAAACAGACACAAATACTGCCCAGGGTGATATAACAGTCCAAGCAGCACATTGAGGATGCGTTCAGGACAAACTCTGACCATCGCTGAAAGCATCATGACGAAACCGTCTCCTGGAAATCACCGCATGTGTATAATGACGAGTTCAAACTCAAAATGAAAATTTACATGCTTCTTTTAAAAGAAATGATAAAACCTCTTAATGTATCATGTCACGTGGTCAGTGACTTGCAACACTGGGGTGAAGTGGTTTGACCCGAACACGTCGGGATAACCCCAGTCGCAGACCCTGACCCGGAGACTTCAGTGCTGGACTCTGAGACGAGGTGGGACTTCTACCCTTTTGCCCTGTGAAGAAAACAGTCCAACAGTTAAGGTTTAAAGAACAGTAACAGACTGGCTCTAGAAATATGACCTTGCTGTCATTCTGCCACACCTGGTGGGTTCCACTTGGGTATTCTGCCCCCTGTTGGGCTCATGGAAACTGCAGGTTTAGACATGGGAACTGTGGAGGATGCTGCTGGCCTTTTGGCTGCCAGTTTAGCTGTTGGAGGACTTCTCACTGGGGTGGAGGCTACAGAGGAAAAGAAGTTCTCATAATGTCAAAGTACAATTGTAGGTCAAGTTAATCTTCTTTTGAGGGAATGTTAGGTACAAACCTGCTGACTGTGATTTAGACTTGGACGAATTTGATGGTTGCTTTTCTTTCTTTGAGACAGGAGGCTGTTTCACCCTCTCAGTATTTGATACTTTCTCCTTTTTTGCTTTGTGGATTTTCTTTACTGTGAATTCTTCGTCTTCGCTCTCAGCTGGCTCGCTGAAATCATCGTCACTTTCTGACTCTGGAGTGGTATTATTAATGTTGTTACAATCACACGGATAAAAATTAACCAAAACACAGAAATCAACTATTTAGAGATGGATGGTGACAACCTGGGGTCAGTTTGGGCTGATAGTCCTCATCTTCATCTTGAGGGGTTTTCCTCTGCTCCTCAGTGGCTTTAGACACAACTTTCCTCTGTCTGGAAGGGGCAGGTGAATTTTTCTCTGATGTGATTTCGTCCAGCCCTACAGAAAACCAAACTTCTGTTGAGAAACTGTTATATGATGTCGAACAAGTATCAAACAAAAATGTATTTCCCACGTCTGAGGACACTCAATGTGCAATAAAAGAAGGAAGATCTCCAGCAGACAAAAACAAGGGGACTTTACCCAAACGTGATGTATCCACACTGCAGTTCGACAGCTGGGGGGAGGAGGGATCAGTGTTCTTGTCTACAGGAAGAACACTGACAGCATCTCCTAGAGACATTTAACAAGAAGTTAAGCCCACACTTCCTTAAAGATGTGTATTAAAACATTTCAAAATCTACAGCATACCTTCAGTGGTGGGAAACTGTCCCTTTATCCCATCTGCATTGTTGAGCAAGGAAAGCGCAATGGCTGCCTCTAGATCTCTATGTAACACCTTCTCATCCAACGGTTTTCTGGGAAAAACGACAGTTTCTTGATTTACTCGACACAGATTGATGGAAGCGCCTTCGTGGCTTAGAGGTTAACACGCTGAACATGCTGTGTCTGTCCCACCACTACACAGATGGACCAGTCCACAAAATCTCAACAATAACGGGTGAAAATCTGCCAGGGTTTCTATGGGTCATTCTCAAAATAACACTCATCACCCATTTTGGAATATTCAGCAAAAATAGTTCTGAGACAGAACTACTTATCACTCACCTGCTCGTCTGAATCAGTGACAACTGGGTGTTGGACTCTTGACTTGAGGACTTGCTGGAGGATTTATTATGTCCGTGTTGAGTCACATCCACTCTGGCGTTCTTGGTGCATGGACCCTTCACCACATCCTCTCTAGCCCTTTTGCTAGGTGGAGCCTTCACGCACGCAAAATCATCATCTGATGCAAATAAGTATTTTAGTACATGGCTGTCCGGTTTGACGTTATTAGGCATTGAATGGAGACTTTCTTGCAATATTGTCACACAGGTCACAAGCGTGATTACAGAAACACAGACTAATACGCATCTTTAATAGTTTGGGAATTTGTACATTCGCTCACCATCATCAAGGTCCTTGAATTCAGAGTAATTCACAACCTTGGTCTTCCTGTAACGTTAACAACAAAGGGGGGTTAGCATTAACAGCTGTAATATCAGACAAACTGGTATCATTTATCCTTCTAAAGGTGTTGACAAACCTCGATGGTCGGTCCATAGCTTTTATAAAGCAAGCTGGTGGTGCTTTTTTATCCTGCGAGCACGCGGAATAAACGTTCCGTTAACGTTAGCTTAGTAACGCCTGTAAAGCACAGAGGCTAATGTAACCTAGCTAACCCAGCTTTAACTGAAAATACTTCGAAACGATAACGCGCGTATATGTCAGGGTCACCGAATTAAATGTCTCTATAGCGAAGAAAAAGATTGAAGTGAATCATCCAGGTTACTTTGTTGTACAACGAATTCAGTCATTTGCGTGGAACTTCTCTGTATTCAAGCAGCCCGCCTGAACGGAGGAGAAGTGACGCTTCTGTTGTCCAATCTGACGAATACCGACACCCGATTCCTTTAAAAACAAATTATGTATCATCGGTGTGGTTAAAGCAAAAAATTAACATTAAAGAGATTGGATCATTATATGATAGTGGTATAGCGGAGTATTCAAGTTTACGATTAATTAATGTTTTTGGTTTTTTTTCCCCGAATTGTCGAATCTGCTTCTATTAAATAGCTTGCAGCTGCTTGGTGGATACCTGCGGTTTTAGTTTGTTCAGTGACGTTGCATGTTTAGAAAGTAAAAAACATAGCTTTTTTTTTTAAAAGGAATTATTTGCATAAATGTAGACATATACTATCTTAGAGGTTAAGACCATGAATGATGCTGTGTTGTGACTGTAAAGTGGTCCATAGAAAGCCGGTCTGCACCGTTTTTGTGACCCCATGAGGAGTTTGGAAATGGGATGCCAGGTGAGTGGAGTGATATATAACCTGAGGAAATGTAAACAAATATACAAACAGTAACCAATAACATTCATTTTAATATTAATGACACTGACTTTATGAATTGCTGTTTAATGATTGTGGGAATTGAGCTTCTCCGTTTTTTTCTCTGGGTTGGATGAGAAAAATGTACAATCTTTACATTAGTTGCATACTGTAGTTAGCTTAGCTTAGCATAGAGAGTTGAAACAGGAGCAAATAAGTAGCTGTGACATGCTAACATATCTTCTACCAATGCCTCCATCCCAGTTTGAAAATCTATATCAGGAAAATCTGGCATTTGGTTATTATCTTTTTCACAGGTATTATAGTAAAATCTCCCAGACGGCACACTTTATTTCAGTAATCACTCATGTCCAGGACCACATATGGTACCTGCTGCTTCATGCTTTCTCTGTGGTTTGTGCATGTCAGTGTCAATATTTATAAAGACACATTTTTTTTAAACCACTGCATGCCATTGGGTGTCTGAGCTATTCACTGCACACCTACTAGGCTGCCAAACCTTTATTTGCACAAGTGAACATGCAGGTATGTTGGTCCGCACTGAGGAATAGGTTTGGAGACATGTTCAAAAGTGGAGGAAAAGCATGTTCTTTGTTTTAATCGCAAATTCATGGGAAATTTGCAAGTACTGTACATCTACTATCGTCTGTTGTATTTTAATCAGTGTCGTGTACAGTAAATCGACCTGTTGTTGTGGGGTAATATATTTGGTTCTATATAGATTCTACTCCTGGTTGCACATCACAGTTTATATTGTAAATAGAGGATCTTTCTAGAAATTTCATTTCAGAAAGAAAATTGTTCTTTTCTGTTTCTCCTTTTTTGCAGGGCTTGAGTTCTGCAAACCGTCCAACAGATGGCAGCCTAATCCTGAAGCTTCAGGGCCTCAGATCACAGAGGTACTGAGTCTGACCAGCTGAATGACACGAACATGACATGTCCTCACCCACCAATCGCCCACATTCAGGGAGGAAGTGATCACTGATCCCTCTGAAGTGCAGTGAAGTAAAATCACTCCATTTTTCCTGCACTTCAAAGAGAGCACCAGCCTTCTCAAGGGTTGTCATTTTCAGTTATGTGAGTGGGTGGCTGTCGGCTGCGGTCCGTTCCACAGTGGACCTGGAGGAGACGTTCAGGGATGGGATGGTCCGTGTCTTCGCACCCAGACTAGGGAGGCAGACATGTAGCCGTGGGGCCAAAAGGCCCTGTGGTCACACATTCCTAAACTCCTCCAGTGCTTCCTACAGCCATGACCAAAATATCATATCCAGTTATGAAAACACTGCAGTCATAACATCACGCATGCATACACACGTAAATATGTTTATATTGCATTGGTGACTATCTCACAACAGCAGTGGGAATAATGGGTGACTTAAAATCACCTGACAAATCATAAACCAACTTTCACTAAACTTAAGCTCAACAATCTCATTTATCTGGCATTTCTCCATATGTACATCCCTTTTTAACTTTGAACAGGAAGTCATCTAGGTTTATGTAGCAGCAGTGCAAATTGCACCCCTATACTGTATGTTCCCAAACAAATGCATGTGACCACTGGTGGAGTACAGAAAGTAGCACACAAATACCAAACTATAAATAGAAATAGTCCCCTATATAATGGCTACAGTAAAGAAACATTATGTACTGAGTTAAAAATATTTACGTGTGTGATGTCAAATGTTCCTAAATGTACATTCGAGCTCTGTGGTTTACCTCAATTATCTCAAAGTAATGTTGGACTTGAGAGGTCTCAGCAAAAATAATATGTTTGATAAATGTTTTAGATCCATAACAACTGGAACAAAATAATTAGATGTTCTCATTTATTTTGGGGTTTAAATGTCCTCTTGTCCAATATCTTTTTAAAACATGAATTTCCTTAGAGAGAGATCATCCAGATTTCACTTCGATTGTCTCCTTTTTATTCTGATTATATGACTGGATTAGTGTTTCATTTCATTCATTTTAATCCAGTTAGTTCACAAATGAACACAAACAGTTCCTCATCAAGGATAGAACCTCCGATCTGAGTTTATATAATCCAAATTAAACTTGCTTTCATTCATCCACACGACGTCCACTACACTTCTAAATGAAGTGCAGGGTATCGAACATCTTTCACTGATTATGATCCAATTTCACAGAAATGTCTTTTCGAACAAAAATATGAAGTTTATTAGTTGAAATGAAGTTTCTTCCTTCAAGAACTTTGTAATCTGGATTTTTTTAAGAGCTCAATATATATATATTATTCTCATAATAGTAATAACTATAGTATTTATTATCAAGATATCACATACAACAATGATTAAACTTTGATGAATACCTGCTCTTCACATTATTAATAAGCATAAAAAGCCAAAGAAATAACCTTTAATAATACATTTATGGGTTGTACATATCCAGCAATTTCATAAAATATTGTTTAGAACATTGATTAAAAAACAGTGTATATATTTGCTCTTGATATATTTTGTCATAAACTACATACAGGAGGTCGTTACTAACTGCCCACGTTGAAAACGCCATGCAAGCTATTGTCCCTAAAACGACCTGCCATATATTTAATTATCCTTGTGCAACCGAAAGATTAAATCATATACACCTGTTGCGTTCTAGGCTGTTTAACAAAGCCGTAACTGTGACTTCTATTCATTGCGGCAACAGGCACTATTACCAGACTATTTTCAAATTAGACATCCAGCTCAATTTGCTAGCCTAGTTGGCAGTCGTGAGGTCATCGGTGGTCTTAATTTGAGCTTGTTAGTTGGAAGTGGTCAGGAGGCAGTTTCCCCCTCAACCACTGATGTGAATACCGTCATTATGTCCTGTATGGCATCTCAGACTGGTAGTTTGTGTGGGGCTCTCTCTCTCAGTCCAGCGCCGTTGTCCTTGTATGGTTGTTCCGCAGACGGAGACGACAAGGTTATTTACACGCCTCTTAGGGCAAAGAATAAATAGATATTTCCTTACCATGGAAACACATTAGGTAAGATGCAGAAGATTGCCATGTTTTACATTAATTAAATAGTAAAAGCCCATTCGAGGAGATATGTTACATATGTTCCTTCCTCATAAACTGTATCATTGTGCTGTACTGCTGGAAATATTTTTAGCTCTTCATGAAGTTCTGGCAGTGAGAGAATTCGTTGGCGTTATGTAGGGGGCACCAGTTATTTACAAGCCCCGAGCTAAATATGGCTCGATGCATCCAAAGTGTTTCGGATATCCGCCGTTTCAGTTGTTTCAGTTTGGTGTTGTTATTTGTAACCTAGAAATGTCCTTGCGTCAGATGTCTTCAGTCGGGGACGAGTGGCAACCACAGAGTAGCCGCAGCGGCCACGGCTTTAGCCAGCGAACCAGAGTGGGCAGACAGATCTTTCACTCAGTGGCTTCCGGAGTTTGTTTTCTAGGACCTCGTCTTCTTAAGTGCATGTTTTCGGGGGCATGTTTTTTTTTTTTTTTTTTTTTCTTAGAGTACACACATGGCAGCCACAAAGCTAATTGCTAGGGAGATGAGTGCTCGGAGTGGAACAATCACAAAGGTATTTCAGGAAGTGTGGGCTTGTGACTGCACAAATTTAGGATGACAAGTGCTCCCATGGAAGACATAACCCACGGTATTCCAATTCCTTTCCAAAAATCAATTCCAAAAATTGATTTAAGTGATGAATATGCCTTTTTGCATGTTACTAGCCTACGACTGTTCAGAACACGGTTACGAAAGAGGGAATCGTGGTCGTCGCCTGTGATTAAAGTCCCTGGAGATCATGAAGAAAGTGCTGTGGTGCAGATCCTGGAGTCCTGCTGTAACACAGTTCTTCACTCTTTGATTTGTATATGTCTACCGGAACCATCTGAAAGCTTGTCGGTAGAGCTGGATTATGGAGTAACGTCCTTCTGATTCCTCACAAGTTCGTCCATCATCCAACAATCTCACATTGCCCTTAATAATAGAAGGACTATACAGTTTAACTCTCAGTCAGTCTTTAGTGTGCAGACCCAGTTCTCGTTCCGCATCGCTTTGTCACTCCTCTGCATCCTCTGTGTATCCTCATAATGTCTGCAGAAATATCCATTGTTGTGTGCGATCAGTTCCTCAGTTCCTCGTGTGAAAATGTTTATATTAGGTAATTCTACACTCACGAGTGCCTGGACGTTTTCAGGTCTTAGCTCATCGTAGGCAAAAGATGTGTTGCCCCTCTATGAGGGCAAAGGTTGAGTCTTTTGGCCTTCTTAGCTGTTTTTGGGGAGTTTTATTGACAAACATCAAGCCCTCATTCAGGAATCTGCAGTAGAATTATATGTGTTGACTAGACAGCAAGTACATAAAGGAATCAAAGGTCCGGCAATAATTCAATGCTGCCACTTTAACACTGTGACACCATTCAAAATAGCATCTGTAACGCAGCATTGTTTCCTGCAGCCTGGCTCTTGAAGGGCACTCAGGAAGCAGTCTCATTAACGTGACCTTTTAACTGGGAGGTCACCGGCAGAAGGACGCAGGCACATGAGACCTCGGTGACTTAATATCTCGTCATGCCTGGGATGCATTGCACTCAGTGCTTTCTCATTTGTTGATTGACTTGATGTATCAGATTCTGGGTTGTGTGTGTTCCACAGAGTACACCTCTCCATGGTGCCGTACAAAACACACAGTCATCTCTGATACCCAGCAAGAGCCTCTCACTGCACTCAACATCCGGAATGAAACTGCGCAGTAAACCTTTAATATTTGTCATATTAAAGATATGGTCAGCAAGGTACAATGCATATACATCTATTTCAGTGAGTTATTTCGATCGATTTGATTCTCTAATGAGACAGTACCTGCACTGCAGAGGCTCTACCGTGTTTAACTGAACACCGCAGGACATTGTGTGTTCGGCGAGGCTGATGTGCTTTTGCAAACACTCATTAAGTACATTTCTTTGCTACAAGCATATCTAAGTTTCAGAGTAATGGGACATAGATCCCTCATCAAACCACATGCCCGATGCTGCAATGCAGTGAGTGAAAGTCCCTGAACAGACACTGGATGTTCTTACACCAGTTAGACACCAGAGGGGGATGTCCACATGTGAGAGCAGGGAGGACGGGACCTCAGTGGAGAGCGAGATGGAGCATTTCTTTTACCATTACAAACAAATCCTCTTTTTCTGTGACCATCTATGTTACTATGTAACAGTAACATACAACTATCCAAGTACCTGTTCCCAGTGGTGGAATTTCAAAATAGCACCTTTTAATTGGTATAATTTAATTTTCTTTTAACACCATTTTAAAATTTATTGTCAAGACAAAAATTAGTGCATGCTGACTATTTCCATGAAAATGTACATGTAATGACAACCCTTCATCTGTTTTTTGTGTAATCCCGCTGACGGACTGTAAATCCCAAATCCTGGGGTTATTAGAATTAGGTCTAAGAAATGTACAGTATGACAATAGCTGTGATTGACTGTTTGCACACATTTGCATGGCAACAAGTGCTCCAACCTGCTTTTCCCTGCCTCGAGTTCATCTTATTTGTCTCTGCATACTAACCTCTCCTGTCATTCCACACCTGCCCACCAGCTGTCACTGTTGAGTTTTCTGTGTCAGATTAGGACATGACTCGCTTGTCTGCTCACACAGCTGCTCCTCATTCTCAATAAGCCATCAATCAGTCACTTTCCGCGGCGAGATCTGTGCTTCCTTGTTGCCTCAGTGTCTCCTCTTGCAGCTCCAAATGACCGTATGTGTTTTCACAGCACATTTGGATTTGTCATGGCGAGAGAAGCATACAAACATTAACGATGGGTCAGTTGTTTGTGTCCTGGTTATTTTTGACGGTGTGACCGTGTGCACAATATCAAACCCTTGATAGTGACACAGCTAAAGAAAATGAATCAACCTCTCCAGTCAGCTGCGTTTGTAGCTAATCGGAAGATTTCATTTTGGGTCAATGTGACTGATTCAGTGAGAGCAGGTCACAATTCTCTAAATTGGTCCTCAGCTACGTCATTATTATAGTATAAAGCAGAGTGTACAGTGAAGTATGTTTCCTCTGAGGTCTGTGCTCTGCTGAGTCCTTCGACTCCTGACTGGTCAATCAAGGTATTCTGAGTTCGACAAAAAATGCATTTGTTTAAAATATTCATTGTCTCAGTTATCAGTGTCTTGTACAAGAGGACAACCTTAATGTCCAGATTTTTCCTCATCTGCCGTCTTTTGCGAAGGCTGATATCGATGACTTTTCGATGAAACCTGGTCTGGGTAAACTGCAACTTGCCAATGATTCCTGTGGATCATTCTTGAATATCATTTGTTATTAGTTGCTCTCCAAGACAGGCAGCATGCCAAAACCTTTAACTCCTTGTCGGTATAGATTTCATCCAGCAGGGGCCATGACAAAAATAAATGATCTGATCTTTGTTGTGCTGGCAGAATGACAGGATCCCTGTCCAGGATGACTCACTCCCCCAGCGGCGTGCCATTCCTGACACTCTCCTCCACCCATCAGCCCGATTGCCTTGATCCTCCGCTCATTGCCGCCTCTCGCCCACCCTCACTGTGGAGCAAGGTGGTCGCATCCTAAGGGCTGTCGGTTTGGTTTTCATCCTATAGGGGTGAGAACGTGCAAAGCGTTGAGCAAATGTGTGAGCGAATTCCTCACATTCTGCTGCTCGGTACTGGTGGCTTGGCTTGGTGTTGGGTTCCTGGGAGAGAGGGAAGAGGAGCCAGGGGAGTCGGCTGCCGACTCAGCAGCTGACACCTCCTGTGATCTCTGCCTACAGCCATAAACCAAATCGTCTGACTTTTCAGCATAGCAGCCTCATAAACAGAGCTTGTGACTTCTAAGTGTTTGCCTTATGGTGAGGATGTGGCACCGATAAAAACTTAAACCTCAATGTGCCCCATGCTTATTTGGATCACGTCTAAGGAGTGTTCCCTATTAACATCCAATAAGCCCTCATGCTACTTGTTGGTCTGTGTTTATACATTGATGGTCTTCATATATTGGTCCCTGGTGTCCTGATCCCAGAAATAGATGTAACAAACAAACCCGGCGAATCGACAGCTCTGCTTACGTTGCGCACTTGATCGTAACTCAGGCTGCCAAGCTCACAGAACAGTCTGATCACATCTTGTGGAACAGATGTTTTCACATCTTTCAGTTCCTTCGGGATGCGATTGTGATTAGTGAGCTCTAAGGGAGATCGATTAGCCTTCACGTGAGGCAATTTGCATCACTCGGAGTACAAGGTCATTCAAAGCTAAGTAAGCTACTTTCGAAATGGCAAGGCAGCAAACATCCATGCACCATGCTGTTGCAAACTAGCTAACTCGTGAGTCCTCGGTCTTTGCTGCTGGAAGTTGGAGGTGGATTGATGGGTGGATGTCATAATGTTGTAGGCTGAACGTGGTTGGTTCAAGCCTGTGAAGAACTTGTCATATTTATTTTCACAGGAAGAAAACGTGACATCGCTTGGATGTTAGTTTTGTTGCCTGTTTTACACTGGTGGTTTGTATGTTGAACCCACGTTTTAAGCTGATATCACACATCAGGAGGAGTCCAGGAGCAACGTGGCGACAACAGACAATGAAACTCAGCAACTTGGAGTGATGACATATGAAACAACTGCAGGCGACGTGAAGTCAGTGAGTTCAACTATCCCCCGTGACACGATGGAGGTGGCGACCCGCACCAGAATAATGTTGATCAACAGATGACATATACATGAGGGTTACCTAGGAAACCAGTGTCTGGGATGTCCATGTGCTTCCAAGGCTCAGGGACAAAGTGAAGGGCAGTGAGAGAATACTGTAACTTGTGTGTGTACACAGCTTCAGTTTCACCACAGGTAAAATGATTTTGTAGTTATGTGTGGAAAACAAATGTCCTTACTAAACTACTGGATGTGTAGCTGAATGCCTCCCTGATAATCATTGGCATCCTTTGAGGAAAGATAGGTCACAGTTCTATCTTGCTGGCCGGAATCTAAAAATTGCTGTGTCATGAGCGGTGTTCTCTTGGGATTTGTAACCAGTGTAGAAGTCACCTCTGCCTTGCTTGTTTTCCCCTTAGTCACTCCAGGCCCAATTTAGCAGCAGACACATCTTTCTCTGCAAGGTGCACAAGCTGCACCCTTGAAAAGATATATTTACTGGGAACCCCCCTCCTTTTGACAGGCTGCCTCTTTGTCATCTCATCACAGCCTCAGCTTTCACTCAATTATAACGAAAGAAAGCAGCTCAGATCTATTAAATATTTCAGCTCGTCCGTGTGTTCTGGCAAAGCAACGGTGCATTTCAGTGAGGATCAGTCTCCCGGAGGATCCGCCGCTCCTCCTTGTGTCACGACTCACGAAACTTACAAAGCAGCAGAGGGGAGAGCGTAACGGTTTGGGCTGTTGAATTATACATCAGCTGGTTCAGCAGGAATCTGAACCCCGGAGCTACTTTCAGGGTGGCAACTTACTATTTTACAAGCCCCCGCTCCCGTTGATTAAAATCCATTTATTCCTGATCGATCACCGGAACGCTGCAATCTGCTCAATAATACAAAGATTGCTAACTGGAGCAAAGGTGTCCTCGGTTTTCAGAGTCGAATGATCTCATATCGTTGCTCTTCGGCAGGAGAGGAGCACCATCAGATCTCCCCTGCTTGTCCCAGAGTGGATTTTCAGCCATGTTAGCGACGTGGCTCCGTGAATGTCAGCGTCATTTGGACTGCCAGCACAGCACGTTGCTCCAGACTGAAATATCTCAACAGCTATTCGGAACAATGAAATATGGTACGCACATTCATATCCCCCCCCCCCCCCCCCCCCCCCCCCCCCCCCCCCACAAACACAACCCA